>NDXB01012185.1:2612-49974 GCA_002631895.1 Agapornis roseicollis
AAAAAAAAAAAAAAAAGAGATTAAACATGTACAGATTTTAGGGAAAATCAGAAGTCGGTTGTTTCCCTCACTGCAATTTTTGCTCTATAATCAGTCCTGATTATTAACATTTCTGAGAAATGCAAAAAAAAAAAAATACCTCTACGTCTGCAATCTTTACTCATAAATAGATTATTTTCTGGTTCATTTAAATCATTCACATACTGCAATTAACATGAGCTGTACAGTTAATTGCATCTTTGCAAAATAGTTTAATAATCAGAGTAGAAACTTGACAGTCATTTCTCTAATCGCACATACGCAATGAATGTTTTATATAAACTGCAGCTCATCAGAGACAGATACACAAACATGTATTTCTCTGAAGACAACCTGAAGCAAGTAAAGAGGGATAAAAAGGATTTAATGTTTTTTCCTCTGTAGTTACATGAGCAAAGATGCTGCTCTGGTGGGGCAGAATCCTGTTAAAGGAGACATTTACCAGCAGTACTTCCGTGAATCAGTCGATCGAAGTTCACTGCAGCGGCAGAGAAAAATGGATTATAAAACTTGCCCAAAGTCATTATTATAACAAAAATCTTTATCATCTTTAACATTATCATGTCTTTTTCAGTTACTCTAAGATAATGCAGATGAAGGGTACATAATCTTCTATCCCTTAAAACACTCTTACCACTTAACTTTTTGTGAGGTGAGTAACAAAAAGGCTGGATTTTGTCCAGCAACTGAAATTAACAGTAAAATCTGAAATAAGTCAATATTGTTGTACTATAATTTGTGATAAAATTCCTTAGGAACCACTTGTACTACAGCGATGACATGAACTGATCTCTCCCTCTCAGTCTCATAACTTTCATTTATGCTCATAAATGCTTTGGTTTTAAAATACTGTCCTTCCTCCCTTCTTACCAGAATTTATCCACTTCAAGATCAGAGATAAGACTTAAAAGAAGGAAAATCCTCCCATCACTGAAATAAGACTAAAGCTCCATTTCTGGAACCATGTGTTATTTATAATATACAGACTTTTATTACATTACATATTAAGATATAGCTAATGTCATTAATAAAATTAATTTTACAAATGTAATATATAAATTAACAAAATATATAAAAACATTACTAAATTAAATTATTAGATACAATATATTTAGATTAATATATTTATTATAATTTTGTCTGTTTTTTATATATATCATAGTCTCCTTACAGCTCCAGTACCATGCAGCCTTGTTACCTGAAGGATTAGCAGCATCACAAACCAGTCATGATCCCTGCACAACATGGTCATCCAACCTTCTCTGCTTGCTGCAGGGAGGGCTGGAGCAGGATTTATATGCAGGAAATTACTTATTTCCCATTGAATTATTATTTTCCCCAACATACAGATGGTTCATGCAGTATACGGGCAATATCCAACACAGTAGCGTAAAAGACTAGAGGTTCAGGTGTGAGACGCAGATCCCAGTGTGCCTCCTTGGACTCTACGTGACGCGTAGCTGAGCTCACTTTTTCTGCCTGACAGTGTTTTCCAGAGGATGGCTGGAAAACAGAGCCTTAAGCTCCAGCTGGGGAACAGCTGTAAGTAGCTGCATCGGCCCAGCCATGGTCTGTGTGCAGCCGCCTCCCCATCCCTTGCTTTACCATACAAAAAATAAGTACATCTACAAAAAGACAATTGCACCAGAAGAAAACTAAACCAGTATATTTTAATTCTACAAAAATGTATAAATATTTAAATGTACATCAAAGAGTACCAGTTTACCATCTGATAACTGTTACAACATTTAAAATGTGTAAGTTTTTATCCACAATCTACTTTTATAAATTTAATTTAAATCTGTGTTCCCAGCACTTATTCAGGAGCCTTTGCAAGCATGTTCTCCAAATCACTGCACCTCAGTCTCATCCTGCTTTGGAAAATACTGAGCAGAATTCCAACATTTTTCAGGCAAAGTTTGTAGTATGTCAGAGCACTGTGGCCTTTTCGCGAGGCACTGCTTACCAAGATGTCCTGAACACGTGCTCACAGAGGAAAAAGAAAATAAAATGGGGGTGGACACATACTAGAGCAATGGTTCTGGCTGGATGTGATTGAGAGTTGGCATGGACACGGAAAGCCACACAAGCATTGCTGGTGTTCATCCGAAACACCACTGGACCAGATCACAGCTTGTTCTTAGTAGCAGGTTACATGTGGTGTAGACTCACCCACAGTGTGAGCCACAGGGGTACAGGCAGGCTATCAGCTCCCCCCAAAAAGCACAAATGTACCAGGTAGGCTGCGATATTCACCAGCGCTGCCCAACTAATTTTTATCTCCCCAAATTGTTCCAGTCTGTTTAACAGCTCTGGTCTTTGGAGGATCACCATGTCAGGCTCTGCCCAGCACCCCCTGAGATGCAGCCTATGGTGCAGGATCTGAGGAGATCTCCAATTGTAAATTAAAAAGTAAAATCAGAACATGGAGTTATGCAACTTCTCTTCACAGCGCTATTCCTATTAGAGCACAACAAATAGATAAAATACTCCCGGCAACCAGCATATATGCATTGGTAGAAAACCCACCTAGGTCAATTGATCCAAATGCCCATTTCAGTTTGGGTGTTATTCCTGGGTCTCCTCACCCCCACGGATCGCCAGGATGTGCTGGGAGATAAAAAGGGCTACAGCATTTATGGTTCAACTTACTCCTCAAAGCAGTCAGTTTGCTGATGCCACCCAGCATTACAGTTCGCTCCTATTTCATTGTGTCATAACCACAAAAACTGGCAAGACTTTTCAATGAAAACAATAAATATTCAGCATTTGTAAGGTTCTTTATCTTTTAAACATACTGTGCAAATCAAAATTAATCCTCCCAACACTTTTCTGAGATATTTTATAAATGGGGAAACAAAGATCAACTGATGTTTTTCTATAGTCATTTGTGGGTACTGAACTTCAGACACACACTGACTGAGGCAACCAAACAATCTATTTTAAATTATTTTAGCCCAAATCACCTGCCAAGGCAACACCTGAGTCCAGTGGCAGGAGGAAGGGCAGAAGCCTAAGCACACTAACTCATATTCATTCTCTAAACCCCATCATTTATCATCTCCAATGCCATATCAGCATTTAAGGCACCTCCACCATCACCCCCTCGCTCACTGTACATGAGGCTTTGTCTGAAATTCCCATGCAGTGAGACTTGTGGGGTTTCTGTATCCTTATTCAAGAGGGAAAGAAGTTGAACAGCTATTTCAGCGCTTTCCTCTAGGTCTGAGCACAGTTTCTAGGCAGCAGGCCACCCTGCTAGTGTGCTGAGGACCTACAGCAATAGTCCTGCTCTGGTCACAAGGATGTATGCACTTGCTCTTAAATAAGTATAATCCAACACAAAGGCATCTCCCTTCTTCCCCAAGCAGGGACACAACACTGCTGGCACCAACCATCCCAAACACTGAAAGCTTGCTATCTTGGTCAAGGGAGTATAAACTTCAGAAGAATAACAACCTTTATAATAATTGTAAGAAGAAAAAATATTATTTCCTTTATCCATTTTTGAGACTGTGCCTAAAGGCTACACACTTGCACACTGATTGCACTTTGTCATCACCCTCCAGCTATGATGCCAAAAAAACCTGGGATGTGAACAGGCAGTGAAGGATATTTGGAGAGTAGGAGAGTTATGCTTGTTTAGCCTAGAGAAGACTCCAGAATACCTTACAAGCAGCTGCCAGTACCTCAAGGGGCTGACAAGAAAGCTGGAGAGGGACTTTTGACATGGGCTTGTAGGGATAGGAAAAGGGGGAATGTCTTTGAACTGACAGAGGGGAGATTCAGATTAGATATTAGGAAGGAGTTCTTCCCTGTGAGGGTCGTGAGGTCCTGGCACAGGGTGCCCAGAGAGGCTGTGCTGCCCCATCCCTTTAAGTGTTCAAGGCCAGGTGGGATGGGGCTTGGAGCAACCTGGTCGAGTGAAAGGTGTTGCTTCCCTTGGCAGAATGTTGGAAGTGTATGAGCTGTAAGGTTCTGTCCAACCCAAATCATTCTATGATTCTGTGATTACAGGACTTGTCAGCCTTTGCTTCCCAAAACTAGAGGTATTTCCAAATTACCATCAGAACCTGCTGCCCTTTCTCAGTGCTCCTGGATGCTGCAGGACCTTCCACAGTGCTTCCTTCTGCTAAACCATGCAGAAGCCAAGAGCCCAGATACATGACCTACCAGCACAAGTGGCTGCGCACATGGTAAAACCCTTGAAAAGAAGATAAGGATACAACTTATTTTTGTCTGCATGGAAACTGAGGGTTGGATTTGTTTGTGATGTTCTCATGCTCTTTCTATGAAGGAGTATTATGACAACCTCCTCTTTTGCTAGCTTTTAAGCCATATCATGTACTTCTCTAGTCACCTGAAGATGAGAACTGGAACTATTTGACCCTACTTCGAGCAGGAATGCTGGACTAGATGAGCTTCCAGTCTAACTCGTGACACCCTAGCTCCCATGCATGCACAACAATCACTTTTTCAATTTAAGAAAGTGTATTGAGAAAATATGGATGATCTATAAATTTATAATAGGTACATATATGACACTATTAATCCATAGCAACCAGAGCATTATACAGAAAATACTGTCATTTTGAATGACCTAGTGCATAAACAGAGCTTTTGAGGAGTTTTGAGTGAAATAATGGGATGCCATTTCACCACTTACCTGTGCTGAAGTTACCTCACAGCTGCTGCCCTGTGATTTAGGTCTCTTGAACCCTCTAGGCAATAAGAAATTACAGAGTATTGCCAAAACTCAGCCCAGCCCATCACGCAGCAGAGGCATTTTGGGGAGTGCATTTTGCTGGGGGCAGCAAAGGAAACATCAACAGTACAGGAAATGTCATCCGTACATATGGGCCCCTTCCTTACACCCACATGGCCTGGCACGGCACCAGGTCCTGCGATGCTTCCGACATAACTGTGTGCCATCAGCACATTTTTAATAACCACGCTAATGAAATTACTAAGCCACAAAATTATTAAAAATATAAATAAGCATCTGTCAGTGCTATCAAAGCAAGAACATCTGGAGCCAGAACTGGGAATCAATCCAGTTTTATCCTCTGTGCGCAGGGGATGCATGGATGAGGTTCTTGTCTGTGCCTTAGACAGGATGTAGGTATATACTAATGCTCAAGGGTAGCAGCTAGGGACCAAGTTCAGACCAACTCTCAAGTCTCCAGCAGTCTCAGAGGGCCAGGTTTTGGAACCTCCATCTGCAACCTCCTTGCAGCTCCCAAGTGTCAGCCCCAGCCACTTCTCTTCCCACTGCAGGACAGTTCCACCTGTGCTGGTCTGAGTTACCCACATGAATCAGTCCTTCTTAACATGTTTGTGTCTTTTGTTGCTGTCCCATCTGATTTAATTTCAATTTCTGAGTGAAGTCTTTGCTCAGTTTTGCTGCTTTTCCAAACACCTGATCCCATTTTTTTCCCTGAACAAACCACAAAGCTGAGAGCCTGGCAACTCTGCCGTTCAGCGTGGTTCTTCATCAAGTTCCTTTCAACACAAGAGAACAGCAAATGCCTGCCATGTGTTGCCAAGACCAGAATCAATACATCCAGCCTGGGAGATGTTTGTCAGTATGGTTCCCAATGCCATTTAGTCTTATAACGCATTTTATACTGGGTCAATTCTTTGTAGTGGTGTGTGACACACAGAAAATACCCTCCATCCCAACCTCTTTGACATGGAGTTCATAGAGGTTTCTCTGGACAATTTTTGAGCAGATTTGTGTTGGTAACAGCACACATTTCAACACTTACAGGCTCAGATGAGCTTCTTTTGAACAGTCACAGGTTTTGAAGGGGCATGTGGAGATCTGCTGCATCAAGGAATCCTGCCCCGTGACTTTGCTCTGTCAGCTGGGATTTGGAAAGGGCTGCAGCACCACTGGCCTCAGCAAGGAGGATGGGAGGAGGAGAAGGAAGAGGAAGAGAATGAGAAGCAATCTCGGACGAGGCAGTGGGTCTGCACTGACTTCAGGCACCCAAGGTCATGTTGCGCAGCAGCCACTGTTGGGAACGGCTGTCACCGCACTCCCTCATGGTGGGAACCATCTTATCCTCCTCTGATGGCTCATCCAGACACTGGTTGCTGTTGATATGCCTCAGGGTGAGCTTCTGCAACAGAGAAGAGTGAGAGCTGCAGCAAGATAATTACTGCTGAAAACCAGTAATTGCATTTTCGGTCTTATCCTAGCCACTACGCAAGCCATGACACCAGTATTTATTCCTGGCCATCACTTGTACAGCTCTACAAAACCCATACCACGTTATGGGGTGCCCAGCTCACCTGCTCATGCATGGCCAGGCAACCTGGAGAGCGAGGATATCTGTTGAACTCAGCAACAAATAAATGCAACAGAAAAGCACAAAATAAGTGCAAGGAAGTATTACTTCAAAGCAACGGTATTCTGGATTAAGGATTTTAGCCTCCAACCACTTGAACACCTGTGCATTTCAGACCAGTGCACCAGTTCAGAAATAATTGCTAATGGCAATACATTTGCTAAGTATTATGTGAACAATGGCAACATGCAGGCAAAAACTCTTCTGTTTCCAATACATTTTTTCTTCTTTGTGACACCCTACCACATGACACTGTATTTCTGAGGGATAAGAGAGTCAAAAGGGGATGATAGAAAATAGAACTTATTTTGAAGAAATAAATCATCTTCCATTCAAAAGCATTGTGAAAACATGTCCATGAAGACACCCAGGGCAGTTAAACATGAAGTTCTGTACTCAGACAAAACAAGACAGGTACATGTGCAGCTGAGCAGCAGGTGTTGTGTCACTCCTCTGGGGTTGACCTGGGGGTTTTACACACAAAATCACAGCAATTAAGCACACCCCTCAAGTGGCTCTGCTAAGAAGTGTTGCATTTACCAATTTACTATTACCTAAAAGATCTTCCAGTTCCTGAAAAAAACCCCACCTCAATTAAATCTGCATAATATGCAAACCTGCTTATGCACCTGGATACACTTTAAGTCCACAGTGACATATCTGTGACAGAGCTGTGTAGCCCATATAGTGACACACGCAGGAGCCAGGGCAGCACAATAGTGCAGGGCAGTTGTGGTCTCCAGCTAGCTCAGGATGGAGCTGAACCAATGCATCAGGGCTGGGGACCACCTCGCCATATCCCCACACATCAGCCCAGTGTTCCGCCCTCCCCAGCCAGAGATATGTTTGCTACAGCCAAACCATGCACAATGGTTTGCCAGGCACTGCACTTGCAGTCATTCATGGCCTTGCAAGCTTAATATCAACTTAGTATTTTGGCAGTAAACATCTGTGTTTGCTGCTGCACCTGACTCAAAATGTCATGATTTTGGCCTTTGTTTAGTTTTAGGGCAGGACAGGTTCTGCACCAGATCCACTACCCCATGGGATTACAGGGACTCTGTTCACAGAGTAACACACTTGTTTGGGTTGGAAGGACCTTAAAGACCAGGGACACCTTCCACTAGACCAGGTTGCTCAAAGCCCCATCCAACCTGGCCTTGAACACTGCCAGGGATGGGGTAGCCACAGCTTCTCTGGGCAACTTGTGTCAGTGCCTCACCACCCTCACAAGGAAGAGCTTGTTCCTAATATCTGATTTAAATCTCCCCTCTGTCAGTTTAAAGTCATTTCCCCTTGTCCCATTTGTACAGATCCTTTTAAAAAGCCCTTCTCCAGCTTTCTTGTTGGCTCCTTTAAGCACTGGAGGCGGTCTAAGGTCTCCTCAGAGCCGCCCTCTCCAAGCTGAACAAGCCCAGCTCTTTCAGCTTGTCTCCATAGGACAGGGCTCCAGCCCTCGGCGCATCATTTTAGCCTGCTCTGGACTCGCTCCAACAGGTCCCCTGAGTCTAGCAACCTAACACAGGTAGCTTAATGCTCCAGGTAAAGTGGTCAAAGAAGATCTGAGCTGTTGCATAGCAGCTCCACAGGGATTATAACCCTGCCACAACCAAAACAATCACGGGAACTGGCCACTTCATGACTGAAACTGTTTGCAGACACTCCACTGGAGCAGAGACCAATTTTATGTAAAACACCATGTAAAGCATAACTAGGGGAACAAGGGTTGGGGGTTAAAGCCTGCAGCCTCCTGGAGGAGGGAGAAAGGATGAATCAAACCCACAACAGCAGAGCCTGACCCAAAGTCTTGGAACTGCAGCAGTATTGCAGCAGCATTGTGTTATATATTATTTATATATAGCATAAACAATGCTACTGTAACTGAAGTTACGGAAGTAAGTTATTTTAGCAACTGGTGTCTCTGATGCACCACACAGTACTAATTTGTGTATCTTTGCATGAAAAAAAAGACTACAGTCCGTTTTTTCAATTAAACTGCTGGGAAGTGCTAACAGTGCCAATGTGGTCTTATTATCCAATCATATACCTGTGCTATTGTACTGTATAATTTTAGTTCATACTGGATTGCCATGTCACATATTAACACTCCAAATTTGTATTATAAATACTATCTTAACAGTTTGCCCCTAGAGATTTGCCTCAACTTAAAACAAACTATTACACAATTCTCAAAGAAAGCCTGCAGATATTATAACAAATCACCAAGGGGCCATTTGATATGCATTCAGTGATGAATACAAGGCATTTCTTCCTCTAATTACAAGAGGAAAGAATTAGTAGTGCTAACAGAAGTAGCTTGTTTACTAAATAGCACTGCTCAAAGCATCACTGATTCTTCACTTACATTGTTTTAAGTGCAATTAAACTGCTATCATTTTCTACTATAACCAGAAATGCAAACAAGTCTAAAAATGCTGCTGTTGCCTCCATCAGCTGTTCCCTTTTATTCAGTGAATAATTTCATGCTAGATTACCATATCATTGGGATTTTCAACCCATCTCATAAATTTTTTTCTTTCTGTGTTCTATCATTATTTATGCTATTACAAAAAAGGTCTCATTTGCTTGGAAAACAATTAATTACTAGGCAATGTGATACTCATACAAGCCAGCCTAAAATGTTTATTTTACACAAACATGAGAATGCATGCATGGGTACCGAGCTGCCTGTACAGCTGTGCAGATGCTCTGTGGTTTCCTGCTTACCAAATGCATGCAAATAATAGCCCTGATGAGTGAGGACTCTGAACACATTACGGCAAACAATGAAGCTGAAACTCCACATCACCTGCTGAGATGCTGCTGGCTACAGTTGTTAGAGTCTGTCACTAACAAGAGAGGCTTCCACCTGATTTCAGCAGGATGCACTCAGACAGGAACATGACATTGTCTGACTGGGGAGGAGATGACAAATGAGAGGAAACTCAGCCTGTACCCCTGCACATGTGCTGCCCCATCACCATCCCCTGTATTACCCAGCTGTCTGGGAACTAGACAACTACCAACTGTCTAGGAAAGAACAGCAGTTGGCACAATATTTTGATTTCTTCAGTGACTAATATTTTAAAATTAACTGTTGATCTTTTAAAATTATCTGTGACTAATATCTCTAGGACTGAATTACTTAGAATTGGGAATTTTCAAGATGAAGACTTCTGAAAAGTATTATGCAATTAGCATAATTTTTATGTCTTAGAATAGGAACCAAACCTTCAGCTGTCACCAACAGTAACAAGCACACTGACATCAATAGATCAAGGTAGTTGAATTAATCTGAAATTAGTTAAAATTAATAATAACTAACATTAACAGTACATACTATTATATATCTATATAAGCATCTGTGAAAACAAGAAAGAAATTCAGCTGAGTTTAATAGGCAGAGAATGGAGAAGCAATTTTCTGGGAATAGCTTAAAGCATCACATGCTATATTTGCTTTTTAATACCAACCTCCAACCGTTTCTTAAAGGAAATAGTCAGTGGGGCTGTAAAAAATTTTTCTAAAGACTTCCAGCCTCGTGTAGTTTCTTAGAATCCACATTTGTAAGGGGCTGCCATCGCAAGCCTCCACTGTGGGACCACGGGTGCCATCCTCTATCCTGCTTACTGTCAGGCATGACTGGGTGATTATATGAAGAAATGTATGGGTCTGTATAACAGAAAAATGGCAAAAGTAAACACAACCAGCAAAGACAATGACAAACAAAGGAAAAAGTAACAGACTGTTTGATTAGACATCCACAGCGGTGAACCAGATAAAGCTAAGAGCACTCCAATGGGAATTACTAATGGGTAATTGTGCCTGTGAGCACACCAGTGCCAAATCATAAGGAAATTGTGCTAGCTTACACAGCCACAACACACACATAAATGCTTATACTATATGTATATAATATATATATAACTAAGTTTCAGTTTCACAAAAAAATGTACTCACTGCTTTGCTTTGAGGGACTGGTCCACTTGAGACCCGTTCACTTTACATTTTGCAATTTAGACTGAGTATGCCTCTCAACCCTCCTCTCCATACTTGCTGTCTAGCTGCAATCATGATTTCCTATTGCACAGCAAGATTTGGGCAGAGGTGATGTTTCTATTGCAGTAATAACCTGTACTAACCATCCTGAAGCCTACTCAAGCATTACTAAATTAAAAATATAATGAATTAAACATTTACATAAAGGGAAATAAGAATTTCTTTTTGTCAAGTACGATTTGATCTCTTATTTTACCAGTCAGGTAGACAGAGTTAGAGGGCAGCTTTTATTTTCCTAAACCTTGCCCTAGGCTGTGACAGCCAGATCATGGCAGGTGCCCAGGGCTGGTGCCACTTGGAGATGCTCCTCCTGCATCCTGGCCCCAGCTGCTGTTCCCTCACCGTCTCCTACTCTGTGATTTAGGCTTGGTAAGGGAAAAAGTAACGTATGTATAAAGAAGCCACTAAAAATACCGAGAATGAATGTCCTTATAATGTCACTTTGAGTAACCAGTGCAAACATCACTGTTTGGTTTTGTTTCATTGTGTATTATTGCTTCATCTTCACTGCTGGCTACTAATCTTTTAAGGGAATACAGAGGTACATAAATAAATTACTTCAAAATGTCACAATCTCTCTATATTGCACATTTATATTACAGTAAATGCCTAAATTTAGTAGATTTTTCACATGGGCATAAAAAGTATAAGCATTATTATGCTAATCTGACCAGACTCTTCTTTCTGGTACATGTACAGCAAGTTTAACTTGTGTACATCAGCAAGGCTGCACTGACTTGAGAAAATCTGTAGTATTGAAAGAATGAAATCATTTGTCCTCTCCACTCATTTTATTAAACACTACCTTCTAAGAAGGTAATTTATAAAACTATAAAAATCCCTGCAATGTTTTCCTTACTGATTTTTTAAGCACTAAGGACTTTCAATTACATAGTAAAAAGACTGCAGTTTATAGGACTAGTTGAATTATAACAACCTCCCATTGTAGAAGTTAGTAATAAGACTGCAATTTATAGGACTATTCAAACTATTAGCCATAATCTCTTCTGGTAGAAGTTAGTTTGACTACACCAACTCCAGCTGGTCCTATAACTTTAAGAAGATAAACAGTCACAGTCTGCAACTGTTTGAAGGATGCAGACCAGCAGATGTGAAATTGATAAAGCAACATGTATTTTCATCATTTGTGAACAAAAAATGCACAAGAAACAAGCCAGCTGCTCCCAGACACTGTGTCCATGTGCTTATGTGCTTCTCAGCCATCAATCTTTACACCATAAATTGATGCTCCCTGCCTTTCTTTACTCATAGAATCAGAGCATGCTTTGGGTTGGAAGGGACCTTAAAGCTCATCCACTTCCAATCCCCTGCCATGGGCAGGGACACGTTCCAGTAGTCCAGGTTGCTCAAAGCCCTATCCAGTCCGGTGTTAATTCCAAGGATGGAGTAGCCACAGCTTCTCTGGGCAAACTGCGCCAGGGCCTCAGCACCCTCACAGGGAAGAACTTCTTCCTAATATCTCATCTAAACCTATATTTGTTCAGTTTAAAACCCTTCCCTATTATCCTATCCCTAAATGCCAGCATCCTCTTGTGCATGTGAACACCAGCATCTGCCTTTCACCAAATCACTTTTCTAGCATGATACCTCTGAGTTATCACTCTGACACATATACTCCGTAGAAAACACTGGCAGCCTGACACTGTGTACTGACTACCTGAATAAATGACATTTGGCATGTAGCAGCAATATCTATGTAAAGGTACTAGGACACATCGCTTTAACACAGACTATTAGAGAAGCAAGCGAGAGATGCACTATTCTAGGGTTTGGTGCAGGGGTTGCAGTTGTTACCAAACTTACCTCAAAACTATATTCCCATTTACCAACATACTGGTGGAAAGGGAAAAAAAAAAGAATAAAGGGAATTGGAATCAAACAGGGACTCGAGAAACTGGTTTTTGTGAAGACCTCAGCTCTTTGTGAGTGTCAATTCAACATTTCTGCATGGACAAATACTGTGTCAAGTGACAAATAGCAGTTATTGTGCAAGATCAAATCCTGACATCATCATCCATGCATGAGGAAATGAAACTATTTTCTACCAGATGTGACATACTTACAGCATTATTTTTCCACCGAGTTTATGTCATAAGATTTCAGCACACTTTACATACTAAATTTCCTGGGATGCCATAGAGAAACACAAGAGGAGTCACCAGGGACATCAGCACAAACCTGGACCTGATGGATCTATCTGGCAGCTACCTGTCACTCCTGCACAAATATCTCCAGCAAGACCAGTGCCCCAGTACAGGGACAAACCAAGCAAACAGCTACATAACAAAATTGGTAAAATATGTTTCATTAGACAAGCAAGATCAGACTCTAAGGAAGAATCTCTGGCTCCAGCCCACCCTCACTCCCAGATCTTTTTTTGCTGACCTGCCACTTGTTTCCCACCCCCATTCCAAAGCAAACAGCTTTAATGCATTATAAATATGCTATTAAACACACTGACAGGAAGCCTTTGAAAGCTGGGAAACATCTAACTTGGCACATCCCCTTGACACAGCTGATTTATAGAGCTGCCCTTGCAAGGTAATGGGCAGCTTGAGAAAGGGCCAGGAATCTTACTGTGTTTTTCAAGAAGTAGGAAAGGAAAGCATCAAAATTCAATAATGGAAGGCACAGGAATTTAAAAAAAAAAAAAAGGAGAAGAAAAAAAATTCCTGCTAAGATGCTGAAACATTCAGTAAAAGAGATGTTTAAAAATGCTGTAAACTACTTCTACCTCAAGTGTTAAAAGCCATTTTGCATTAGAAATGGAGACTGCTGCATAGACTTGGCTACTCTTCCTGGCAACAGCTTGCTGGGGGGATATGCAGGCTGAAATTCAGTGCTGTTGTTTCTCCTGGTGACAGCAGGTTTCTTTATTTGGTGTTCCCTTAAATCCAGACTATACTATTAATATTTTGTGCATATAAAGGCTTCTTTTTAGACTATATAGAAATGAGTATCATAAAATCAAAGAATGGTTTGAGTTGGAAGTGATGTTAAAGCTCACCTAGTTCTAACCTTCCACTAGACCAGTATCAAAAATAATTCATCCCGTTGGGTTAAGAAAAAGATGCCGCTCACTGAAGATTGCCTTGCAGGAAAAATGAATGGAATAGAAGGTTTAGGCAGCCCTGTATGACCTATGGGTCAGACCAATTAGCCCCAGAGCCACAACCAGTGTGTGTTATGCTTCTGTCAAACTGAAAAACAAAATTATGGAAAAGAACTGTTTGAACAGCAAAACCCCCCACTTTCTGATTGCAAATTATTTCATTTCTGCATGGAGTTCCATTTTATGCAGATATTAAAAGGGATTGCTTTATTTGAATCCACAATTCAGGGCAGCACAAAAAAAAAATCAGCTTGCTTTTTAAGCTTCTTGTAAAATATTCTCCATATTGCAAATGAAACAAACAAGCAAGCGCGCAACAGGTTATTCTCAAGAAGTTCACTGAACAGCTCTGCTTCTTACACCAACCCTCTCAATCAGCAATTTAGAATTTTATAGGTGTACCCATCACTCACGCTGGGTACTGCCGAGCTCTATGCCACTAAGCAGAAAGTTCATAAAACTAATTTTCAAAGGGTGCTTTTTTGAGAAAGATGCAAGAATAATTTAGAATCACAGAATCATAGAATAGTTAGGGTTGGAAAGGACCTTAAGATCATCTAGTTCCAACCCCCCTACCATAAGCAGGGACTAAACCATGCCACCACCCAATGCTTCGTCCAACCTGGCCTTGAACACTGCCAGGGGCGGAGCACTCACAACTTCCTTGGGCAACCCATTCTAGTGCCTTACCACCTTCACAGTAAAGAATTTCTTCCTTATATCCAATCTAAACCTCCCCTGTTTAAGTTTGATAAGTAACTCTGACTGTTCATCTAGTTACATGACATGACACTAATCCCTGCAAATACCAACTTAAATACTTCTTTCTTCAAGGTGAGAGCAACCACTTGGGAACTGTAACATTCCCTTCTGTGAGATGTAATTTATCAGCCTGTCTCCACAGGAGAGATACACCAGCCTACAGAGCATCTTCATGGCCCTTCTCTGGACTTGACCCAACATAGAATCATAGAATCATAGAATAGTTAGGGTTGGAAAGGACCTTAAGATAATCTAGTTCCATGTCCTTCTTATTTCGGGGGTCCCAGATCATAAATACCAACACTGTCACCAAAGGGAAGTTTGCAAGCTGAAGTCTGAATGTTCACAGACTGAAACTGATAACAAAAATATTCCTGTCACTAAACAGAAATGTTCGTGGAACAAACAGCAAAACCGTTGTCTTGGAAGTCCCTTATATAAAAATTGGTGTATTTCTTTTTTATGAGCTCCATCTAATGGTGGATTCTTGTTTTACACAACTCATTAGAAATTTTCCACTGTGGATCTCTTAATGCTAAGCTTAAGAGAAAAAACCAGCATGTTTCCAATGCTAAAATTATAGAGGAACATATATGGTTGAAATAAATTTAGTTTTCCATGCAGAAAGGTGAAAACAGCTGTTTCTATGAACACATTAAAAATACTTTTTAGACTTCATGCCTTTTAGTACACCAATATTTTTTGAGCTTTACAGTATTTTTCTCGCATTGCAGCCATGGAAATACACCAATGCTAATCTAGAATTTCTAAGTGGAGAGTAGCAGAACCACATAAGCAGAGGCCATGGAGCAGCCACTAATCTTAAATCTCAGGTGTTGGTTACGGGCATGAACATCTTCAAAACTATCCAAAAATCATCAAAATATGCATGCATTTTGTCAAGAAAAATAACCTTCCTTATGAAAGAGAAAATTTGTTTAAACTCAAGAAGGTAACAAAAACAAATAAATTGCATCTCAATGGTATCTTGTATCATTGTTTTTCTACTTGGCAGTTCAATATTATGCAATATTTACATGTTTTTTTTCTTACCATAACATATTAGAAAGATGCTACCTTGAAGAGAACACTAATATTTTTGTGTGAATTCCAGCATGCAGAACTGCACCTTCATATCTAAAAGCAAAAGCTTAAATTAAATGTCTTAGCTTTCATCTGCTCTTTCCTATCCCATTTAAAAAGAATATTCAGCCATAAAATACTAAGACATTTACACTTATTTTGTACTCATTTTGCAAGCCACCTCACATAAGCCACCGAATTTCTTGAAACTGCACTCCTCAAAACCCAGAAGAAACCACCTCCCATCCCATGGTAGTGACAACCTAAAGAAGTGACTGATAATAAGCACAGAAAATTATTAAACACAATTTAAATGAAGAGTAAATAACCTTGAAAAGCCAGAAGAAAGAAACTAGAAAAACTTAAACTAAAAAAGAAATAAATCTTGTTTTCTCCATCACTTATATAAAAAATGCGGAGTACTTTAAGTTTACAAGAACGCAAGACAGTGCTAGCTACTAGAAATAAGCTTTTCTAAACAATAATTTACTTCTTCACCCTTCAAAAAATGACATTTTGAGGAAACACTATTTTAAACCCAGTGGTCAGCTGAATTACTTTGCACGCCCAAGCCTGTGATATGACAGGAGACCCCATTGCATCGGTCCACCATGTCATTCCCAGGCTCCTCAGGATACAGCCATGCTCTTCTAAGAAGCTCTACTCAGCTCTACCCTGGTGAGTGTGGTGCAACAGCTAAAGCCATGGGTACCTCAGCATCGTACTCCCAAAGCTGGTTCCCCCTCATGTGGTGGCACTTCAGCATGACGACAGGGCCATTCAGCCTCGAGACGTCCAGGCACAAGTCGTCTGTGCGGATCTCTTTGTCAGCAGTGTAAGAAAAGACCTGGAAACAGAAAACCATTGAAGTGACAGAGAGTCAGCGAAAGTCCTAACAACTGCTGATCGCTCCAGTGGAGCAGAACTAGTTTCTTCTCCAAACACTGAAGTGGTGCCTTGGATTTCATGAGTTTCATCCAAGTTTCTCCACTAGTGAATGCCTACTGTACTCCAGCACACACTCAGTTTTACCTCCTGGGAATACTATAGAAGTATGCAATTGTGATCAGTATCTTCAGGAGAAATTTCATAGATCTTAATGATGGATAAATCAAGCCCATCACTGGAAGATTCCAATCTTTCTAAAGTAAGTCTTCCTCCTAGTATCAACCTTAAGTTTGTGTATCAATATTGTTAAAGATCCATATGGATGCAGTTCCAGCTGAGCTCTTGGGACAGCACCACTGGGGCCCTGAAGCAGGGATCCATGTGGCTGATCTGGAAGCATGCTCAATCAGATCTCAACACTTTGTGGGTGGGTTTGGAATCTGGAGGAGTGCTAAAGAATATTGACTGAACTTTCATGCTAAGTCTAATCCACTGCGGGGTCTCCAGCCAGTTCTCCTGCATGCTCCTCATGAACAACACAAGGAGCAAAGTGTGCTGCCTAGAGAAGGATGAAAATGTAGAAACCACAGAGAAAGGGGGAGGAAACGAAGGAAGCTGGTAGAGAAATGCAAGTATTTACACAAAATTACACAAAGGAATCATCTCCCTGCTCCTGCACCACTGTTCTCAAACTTCATAATATTGCTGGCCCTACCACGAAAGCTCTTGAATGACCTTAGGAAACAGCCTTTGGTCTGTATTGCTTTGTGCTTTCCTTTTCTTAACAAAAAGTGAATTATTTTCTTTTTCCAGTTCTCTCTCCTCAGCAGGAGGAGACCAGAACGAAGAGCCACCAGCACCCACCATTCAATTACAAACAGCACCTGCTCTGCTGTTACAGTCATGGGGCTGCAGTACCACTGGGGTGGAAATAGGACATAGGAGGAAGGCTGCAGCTAATAAAATAATGTCAAGACCATGGCAAGTGATAGAATTATTATGTCCTATTCAGGTTTTGATTGGTAAAAAGTCTATATCTATATACCTGCAATGGAGAAATTGCCTTTTGCTGTCAAAAATATACAAAATACTCACTTAGGTGGCAATGCTTAAATTAACAGAGCCATACAATAAAAGTACAGACAACTACAGCTTGTGAACATACACATACCATACTTGGTGCTTTCAGAGTTCCTATACAACCTATTCCTCTTGTAAAAGGACTACAGTATAATTAAAAGAGCCAAGACCAAGATCTGAACCACAAATAACAGTGCCCCAGGGGATGTCTATCCATCAAGACTTCCAGTGAAACACTGAATTGTACTCAAGGAATAAGACACAAATCAAGCAGCAAATGGAACTTTTTCAGTGAATTAAGCAGAGGGCGGGAGATACCTTATCACTTGGAAACACAATGCTTGGCAGTGGTGTGCTACTAAAGGAAATTCTCCCCATGTTACTCTTAAACCTATATGCTGAGCAAAGCAGTCAAGGGAATAAAGGCAAGGGTTTGGAAGTTGGGGGTTCAGATAAACCTTCCATGGAATTTGAAAGTAGCATGCCAAGGTGGCAGTAGAGCAGGTAGGAGAGCAAGAGTTCCCAGGATCAGTCATCTTTCCATTTTCCAAATTTCTTATTCAACTCTCACCAGCCCCTTGCATGGGTGAAAATCTGGGATCCAAATGTCAGCAAAGCACCAGCTGCTTTTCGCATTTATTCATCCAGTGTTAAATCACTGAGATCAAATCTGAGGGTCTCAAAGTATTGCTTTGCCTTAAAAACCCCTTGGCCATTGGCCAATACTTGCGACTTTACTCCACTGGAAAGAAAGGCTTTGAAATACCAACCTGCCAGTGTTCTGCAGCCATCACACTCCAAAGCACACCAGCCTTTTGGAAGGGAGTGAAATGAGACCATGCCACCTCAAAAAATGCCACCTTTTCTTCACATGGACATTTTCTGCTTCCCTTCCCCACTTTTCTGTGCACAAAAGCAAGTCCCAGAGCCTTCAAAACCCCATATAACCTCAGCCAAGGTGCTGGAAACTTTGCATATGCACTAGCTCATCCAGTTACATTCTGGAAGTATTTAGAGAAGGGAATGTATGCTGAGGGCTGACCAAGGAATGGATACAGGGGTAATTGTGAAAAGCAGCTCTAATTGTGCCCATCTCTGACAAATCTCAGCAAGAGCTAAAGCATTCACAGCTACTTGAGTAGGTTAAATCCATGGTAGTAGAGGCAGATTTTTCGAACTTTCAATTCATATAAGCTGCCACACAAGCACTTTCCAAGTTCCAGTTTGTACCCTGAATCTGTGGGTTTCCAATTTGTTTATTTTTATTTTTTTTTTACAGTAAGATGCTACATCTTGTCCCTAGTAAGTAAAACCCAAACAGTGGCAAGAAAAGTCTACACTTAGCAGGCTGATTAATGGTTTGGTTTGTAGAGGTCTGATAGATTAACACAGAATCATGGAATAGTTTGGGTTGGAATGAACCTTCAAAGGTCATCCAGTCCAATCCTCCTGCAATGAGCAGGGACATCTTCAACTAGATCAGGTTGCCCAAAACCACATCCATCATCAGACGAGCTGTTATTAGCATATCAGGTCAAGTTCATAGAAGTACATAAGGTCAAAAAAAGGAAAAAATTCAGGATCAGATGTGAAGTTTCTTCAAAAGAGCTATAAGAGCAGTCTATGTTCTGGACTAAACTGAAATCTGAGGGTTTTACAAATGAATTATTCAACTGTTCATGCTGTATCTGGAATAAAAATCAAGGCAAATTAATCTAATAATCTGAAAATCACTGGTATAATGTGTAGCACAAAGTATGTCTCACTCAGAATACTAGCTTGGCTTCAAAAAAATCATTCGATGAAGATATTGTACAACTATTTAAATTTTTTCTGTGCTCATTATTAGGAGATTTATCTATTATCATTTATTCTGAAGCAACTTCTAACTTAAATTTTCAACATATTTGTGGTTTTTGACACTAAACATTTGCATCAGCCATTTTCTTCTACCCTCAGAGACATGTTTTCAGCCTCAGAGAGATGTTTCCTTCTGTGCTTTATATAAAGCAAATACTTACATTTTGAAATGTATTCCCATTTGAGTATTTCTTTTTCCTCTCATGTTCGATAATTGCAATACCCTGTTCCATTATACCTTTTGAAAAAGTGATGTCTGAATTGACAATTACAGAAGCATTTGAAAAACACACCATCTTAAGAAAGAAAAATTAATGCTAATTAAGATGATGTAAAATTATCAGGCTAGCATTTTGCTACCATCCACATTAATTATAAATATAATTATACTGATGTCGTTTAAAAATAGAGGGTGAGGACCACGTTGCATTTTATAGCTAATTAAATAGTGTATTTCACACCACACATTCAGTGCAAGACAGGAAAAGACTTTCTGAGCAGGAGTCCAGTCTTCTGGTGCCATAAGCACCCACATTTTGAGCTGGTTCATGGACCTCCCCAGTGAACAGCAGTGGAGAGCACAGCCTGGCTCCCCGTGGCCTGGGCAACACACTAATTTAACCGCCTGACTGGTGGCAGAGCCTGATGACTAACACTAAGTGAGAAGCTTTGGTGGAACAGCAGCACATTCGCAGACACAAGGTATTCTCTATGGCTTACAGACCCACCAACACCAATTTATTTTCTCTTTTTCCTGGACTGTAACTTATTTTACAAATCATAGAATCATGAAGTCATAGAATTATTTGAGGTGGAAGGGACCTTAAATCTCATCTAGTTCCACTCCACTGCCAGCAGTAGAGACACCTTTCACTAGACCAGGTTGCTCAATGCCCCATCCAACCTGGCCTTGAACACTGCCAGGGATGGGGCAGCCACAGCTTCTCTGGGCAACCTGTGCCAGGCCCTCAGTTCCAATACACCACTATACAAAGAACAGCTCTTTAGGACTAGAATTTAAAAAAAAGTATCTGATTTTCATTCCTACTTGTGCAGTATCCAATCTAATCATATGAAAAGAAAGAAATGCACATACGCACATTTCCTCACTTCTGCCAAAGCTCCTGCAGCCTCCAGACATTAACAGGAATGGGTAGAGATCAGCAATATCTGTGTAAGAGTCCTTTAGGGATGCAGTCCTTCATCCAGAGCCTTTGGGGTTGGATGTATCCAGCCCTGCTTGAGTTCCAGATAATTTAGTTTTCACTACTCTAACAGCTTCTTTTTGCCCTGAAGGAAGATTTTTAAACTAAAATCAAACAAGCCCATGAGGAGGATATTAAATCCAGTCAAGGGTTAACCTTCAGTTTACTGGGTAACCTGTAAGACATGCCCAGTTCCAAGCCCCTGAAGAGCTCAGGGGTTTCCCTGCAGCCATTCTGGAAGCAGGAACCTGATTTATTTTTAAGAGAGAGGTTATGCCAAAATCATTAACGCCGTGAACACAACTCACCCCATCCCACAGTCATCACTGAATAGCACAGGTGCTGCTGAGTCAGAGCTGACTTTCACATTTTGGGAAGTTCATATGAAACTTGTTCTACCATTGCCTCAACCTCTAACCACCACTGCCAAGAATTCCCTTATCCTGGTGCTCAGCCCCAAGGAGAAAAACACTGTAATTTAGAGTGATTCACCATAATCCAGGGGAACACTGTAATTATCACCAGCTATCACAGATTGAAGTCAGTAGTTAGAACTATACTAAATGGTAAACATAACAAAAATAAAATATAAGAAAAGCAAATGGAAGGGGAAGGGGAAAAAGGACAGAAATGGGACTTCAGTGGAAACAAAAGAGGAAAAGAGAGGAAAAAAGGGAGAGAGGAAGAGGAAAAATTAAAAAGCAAAATAACAAAAAAGTCAAAAAAGAAAACCTGGTTGGCAGCATCTATTGGGAAGATGTACAGTACCAGCTATGGGGATCCGCAGGAAACACTGGTGTTCAGAAGGTTTCCAAGGAACTTGGAACTTGGTTTTATCATGTTCAGAAAATGACACTGGGAAATATGCTGGCATCACCCTTTTTGCTGACAGCAAGCACACCTTCTCACTACTCAAACCTTTGTGCTCTTCCAAAGGAATCCTTTGTCCTTCTCAAAACCAGTGTTATTCTATAAGGCTTTCAGGTGCATTCAGCATTTTGAACAGAAAATGAAAAAAAACCTGGTTTTTTTTCTGCAGAGATAGGGATTGTGGAGGGTTTTGTGTGCGTGTTTTGTTTTGGGCTGGTGTTTTGGTTTTGTTCTTTTTTTTTTTTGGGGGGTGGTGGTGGTGGTGTCTGTGTTTATTTGCGGAAGGATTAATTATTTTTTCAGATAGCTGTCACTTCATAAATGACGGTTATCTACACATCTGCAACACAAAGCTGTTGTTGCTTCCAGGATCTCACAATGCCATGCCAAATTCACACTTGTTAGCAGGTACCACACAAACACTCAGATTCTGCATTTTATCCACTCAGGCTTCCCCACTGTGAATGTTACACATCCAGTGCTTGTCTTCCTGCATTCCCCGGTGACTATTTCTGACAGTGTAAAGAAGCAGCAATTCCATTTTTCCATGGACTCTAAAAGGAAGACGTTATTCTACTTCTACCTCTGCTAAATGAAAGATACTGCTATTTAACATGCAGGCATGGCTCCTTTGTTCCCCATTAATCAAGTTATCATAACAGTGCTGAAGATCACTGAGGGCTCCATTGTGCTACCTCCTGAGCAAATCTAGAATATTAAGACAGTTCCCACCTCAAAGGTTTATCACCTGAGTCCATAATAATGATGTAAAGCTTACAATGGTAATCATATAGCAGCAAAGTGGAATAAGAAAATATAAGCAATAACTAGTTTCATTCATAATGGGTCTGTTTAGGAGATGAAAAGCTGCAGAGAAAGCCACGTCAGGGAAAACAGGAGATTATAAAGCTGAAACAGGCAGAAAGAGCAAAGAAGGGCTAAGTTTTGGATAACCCCTTACAAAACCTAGTATTTACCTAAGGTACTACAATTAATAAAATCACAGCACTAAACTCATACAGTCTGTAATGGGTGCTGTGTTTCCTCACCCAGTGAGCTCTTCAAGGAGATTATTGGGTTGGGATCAGTTGCAGAAGTATTGTGTAACTCCTCTTTCTGTGTGGAACTTGCATCATTTGCATAGATAAATGTCTAATTGTCACTAAACTAAAGGCTTTGTTCTATTCAATTTTGTACATAAAATGCTTTTAGATAACTTAGTGGTGGCTTTCCATTGCAGAAACATCTCATGAGTCAGACACCCCATATTCCCATCCACTCCCAGTAGTAAGCAAATTATCACAGCATATCAGTAAGTTCTTACAGACAGAGTTTATAAATTATTTTTCTATATACTGCTACACAGAGAGTGCTCCTATTCAAAAAGGCATTTAAAGACATATGCATTTACTGTGAATAGGAAAAAACTGAAACTATGAAATAGAACTGAAAGACCCATTATTTGGAGCTAACTGGGGAAAAAACAACCCTCTAACAAGCCTTATTGTGTGTGCTGGCTTTTTGAGTTGCCAGTGAGTACTGAGTCTGAACCTTCTATACAAAACATTGCCAGAAGGAAGTCATGTTCCCCTTGCACATTTACTTAAACATATAGAACAACACATTCGTTCCAATCTCCCCCTGCCCCAGCTAAGTTCATATCCAGCAAAATCCCAGCTGATGCAATTGCACATTCTTTTAAAATGAATCCTGACAAAATGCTCATCATCCTGTGGGAAAAACAACGTTCCTTCCAAAAAATCCTTCTCCCATGCAGAGTTGCCATGTGCACAAGATGCCGACAGCCTAGGCAGCCCGTAATCGAGGACCAGAGCCCCATGCCACCTGGAGGAAGGTTTTACATGAAGCATGTTTCTTCCACTTGCCAGCTCAGCCCTGTATGCTTGGCAAACCAATACAGGCTGTAAAACCATGAATATCGCCCAGACTAGCACCATTGCTTGGAACTCCAAGTGCCCACTGGGACACTGAGCAGGAACTGCAGAGCTGCTGTTGCCATGCAGGATGCTGAGAAATCGTCACATGGTCACAGTCACACTACTGCTTATACCTCACTATTCATATCAGTATGGAAAAACACCACAATATTTATCCAGAGGATAAATCCAGAGCATCCCACAGAGCATCCCACTCTGGGGCCCCCAAATTAAGGAAATGGGGCTGTTGGCACAAGTCCAGAGGACAGACATAAAGATGTCCCAAGGAGCACCTCTGAGACAGGCTAAGAGGGCTGGGCTTGTTCAGCTTGGAGAAGAAGGTGGCTCTGGGGAGACCTTAGACCAGCTTCCAGTGCTTAAAAGGGCCAACATCTTGAGAGCTGAAGAGTGACTTTTTACAAGGACAGATAGGGACAGGACAAGAGGGAATGGATTTAAATTGACAAAGGGGGCATTTAGATTTAGGTATCAGGAAATTCTTCTCTGTGAGGGTGGTGAGGCCCTGGCACAGGTTGCCCAGAGAGACTGTGGCTGCTCCATCCCTGGCAGTGCTCAAGGCCAGGTTGGATGGGGCTTTGGGCAACCTGGTCTGGTGGAAGGTGTCCCTGTCCATGGCAAGGGGGTTGGAACTGGATGACCTTTAAGGTCCTTTCCAAACCAGACATTCTGTGATTCTGTGAAGCATCTCAGAAAGAAAGGCAGCCCTTTTCAGCTCTTGATTGTGTTACTCTAAGGCTTGCAGTTAGCTTTGCTGAGGACACACGGGACACACACTCTGACAATGGAGCTGACTCACATACTGATAAAAAAATGCTTTACCCCTCCAGACTTTTCATGGCCACTCCCTTGGGCACAATGCAACCAAACAGAGAAGCAGGTGGCAGAATGTGATTGCATAGACACCGGGACTGTGGGACATACCAGCTGAGCAGGGACCATCGCAGGACCCTTTTCGGGGCTTTGCACAGCACAAGAAAGGGTCCTTGTCACTTTCCTGGTGATATCTGTCCTGACAAAAATGGAGGTTCATTGCTAGAACAACTGAAGCTCCCACGAGGAGAAAAGGCACAAGGTGCTAAACAGAACCTGCTGTGTGGCCAGCCAGGAGGAGAGCAGCAGCTGACCTGTGGTGCAATTGTGAACCTGTACAATTCCTCAGCCCTTCTTTTTAATAATATCCCTCTCTTGTCTGTGTGGAAACATACGATATGATTACTGCTGTGAAGACACTCCCAATAACCACAGCAACAGATGACATTCCTATGGTAACAGATGAAAGCCCCTGAGGTATACCCCTCAGGATGACTGTAGGCAGGGAAACCAGACGACTGTGTCACCCTCTACCAGGCCATCGAAAGGAACAGATTTCCTTTAAAATACTATAAAACCTCAAGTCAGCTGTGGGGAAAAAAGGCGTGAGATTGATGGGTTAGTCCCCTCTGTGTGAGGCTGGATAGTAGCTGTTTTCCCATGATCCGGATGTAGTCACTGCTTTCTTTAATCAGGTACCTTCCTCCTGAAAAGCATCACTCTTGAAGCAAGTTCACATGATGTTCACAGCTCAGGAGATGCACAGACATGGTATTCTAGCCCCTAGAGCCATATCCCCACTGTACCTTATCCAAGGACAGGCTTTGCATTTTCCCCCTCCATATAAAGCAAAGAAAACAGTTCTAAGACTGCTTTTTATTTCAAATATCATTAATAATCAAGTAAGGATAATTTGAAATGCCCATACCAACATAGCAGCAAATGCTCCACAGTTTTATACTCCAAAACCAATTTTCACATGAAGGGACTCTGTTAACATATTTCATTTTTCTTAATTCTTAAAAGGAATTCATATTTTTACAGTCTCATTAAGTCCTTTAAAACAATCCTTAGGTCTTTAAAACATTTTGTTAGCTGTGAGATATTTACCCTGCCTCAAGGCAGATCGTACCCATGCATCGTGCTCAATTCTAATGAGCAAGGTATTATTCTCGCTTCATTTTCATTCCACAGTAGTTTTGTTCTTCAGCTATTTCTGTAACCACACAGCCCCTCCATTTCCCTGCCCCCAGTATTTACATGCCTTAACTCAGTTCTAATTTCTCATTAGAAGAGAATTTAATAAAGATAACTTTTAAGGGAGTTGTGCATGAGCACTAAAGGATGAATAACGTTCCGTATGTTGGTTAGGTTTTCCTAGCAAGATCTCCACCAGATAGATACTGCTCTTTGCTCATGCAAATACAGAGAAGAGCCTCTTCACCCTGCAAGTGCACACCACAGATTCACCTGTGGTTTCTGGCTAACGTGAGACGCATAAAGCAGACTGGAGCCAAAATTTATTTAGACATGAAATATACTGGCTTTAGGATGCTCAGAAAGAATGTTTATATTTGTCAGTAATAAGGGTTTCTATAGGATAAATAGCCCATACACACACTCACAACCCATCTATCTTTACTTCACAGTCCTAACCTCAAACATGATACTTGGGAGGAACTGAGGTTTGGAGACTGATGGTCATCTACAATTTTCCCTTCTCTTTCAACAGACAGAGAGGGGTTTTCCTATCAGGTGCAGAAAGAACAGGAAACATGCCAAACACCCAAGGAATAAAGAGAATCTTCAACCTTGATCATACACAGTCTGATTAAAATGCTAACACTTCCATCTCCTAAGTCAAATTTAGAAAGATAGCAATGTTTGAGATAAATATTGTGGACAACCTTACCTCTAGAAGAAATATGTGAGCTTGGTGTAAGGTCCTGCCTCCTCTCATCTCTTTTTAGCAGATGTGGCACTAGGAAGTGCCACCCTCATCAAGAATTACCCAATGGGTACATGGTCAAAAGACCTTCCTGGAAGAGATGCCAGCACAAATATGAGGTCCTGCTGAGGCATCTCTAAGGCTTTTAAAATTGCAGTGTGTGAAGGCAAGAACAGCCCTCTGCTCTGGGATGTGTCAGAAGCTGAATGATACTAGCTGGAGTCTTTAGTTTGAGAAAGCTGTCAGAACTAAGGTGAAGAAGAAGAGTAGGGTTTTCTGGAGGCAAAGCAAAAAGTAGAGTTGTCAGCAGCCACACATTGTTCAGTGCCGCATGCTTCCTGTCCTGCAGCTGCACACTACAGTCTCCCTGGGTAAAAGTCCCCTAACTACAAGTTTACACTGCAAAGCTCAACTAAACCCAAATGAATCAGCTCTACTAATTTGAATCCAAGGCATAGAATATGCAAAGTTTACTGTTATTTATACG
Source organism: Agapornis roseicollis (assembly GCA_002631895.1). Taxonomy (NCBI): domain Eukaryota; kingdom Metazoa; phylum Chordata; class Aves; order Psittaciformes; family Psittacidae; genus Agapornis; species Agapornis roseicollis. Next base: position 29,148 of record NDXB01012185.1, read on the forward strand.
GACGGCAGGCACAGTCATCGGTGGTACAATGAGCTGCCATTTACTTCTTCATTCCCTTTCAAACATATACAAGACACAAGTGAAACACTCCACACCCCCACTATTCGAATTTCCACTAATGACAAAACCTCATCTCACATGAATGCACATGTTTATTTTTCACATACGCATTTTAGAAACAGATTAATTCAGCCATAAGTCATGCAGATTCTCACCCATTTTATCTTAAAAAATATTCTTCTCCCACAATGCTATAAAACAGATTAAAATTCATGATCAAATCTTCTAATGTTAGTATCTGAAACTTCAAATGCATTTCTCCACACTCTAAACAGCAGGAATATATTCAATATATTCACATGGATACTCCACTGGACCTACCGTTCTCAAAATATGCAGCTATTACTTGAAAAAATGGCCAAGTACTTCTAAAACTCTTAATTTCAAAATCTCAAACATTCTGGAACCTTCCTTAATACGTTTGCTAATTACAGCTAATTTTTTTTATAGTGACCCAACATGGCCACATTTGAGGTGCATTAACTGTTGATTCCTGAGGGATTCCCATTTCTATCAGGGGACAAAACCAGAGGGTCTCCAGGAGCAAATGCTGCCACAAATAACACTGCTTTTTCTTTATTTTTTCTTTTTTTTTAATTTTACCTGATTTCCTCCCATGCCGTGGCAGTTGAAAATGCCCACTTTTTCATTTTCCTTGCGGCCCATGTTGTCTAAACACTGGTTGGTTTCAACATTCCTGATCTGGAGAAAGAAAGAGATTAAGTGTTCCTTGAAAAAAAAATGCCTTTAAATGTCATATTTCTGCAGAAAAGATCACAGCGCTGTAGGAGGAAGTCCACTGTCCATGGACTTGACTATATGAATACATTTTAACTTGCAATCTGTAAATATGTTACACTCTGAAAAGAAAAAGAAAATAATTACAAAGAATACAATGAGATTTTAAATTACATATTAAGTGTAAGTATGAACAGCATTCAAGGCAAATCTCGTTTGATGCCTTGCATTGTTTTTTTAACAAATATAATATGCTTACTTCTAAACAATGAAAAACTATCATGGGCTTGCCTGTGATACACACTTTTATTTCCTTCTAGCAGGGCCGACTCTATTGTGAGAGAGAAAAACTGAGTATGAACAGCAGCAGACATCTGACTCAGAGCAGAGGGCGTTGGAAAGCTTTTTGACTAATTGCATGCTTTTTAGAAGTTTTAAAATAAATGAATCTATCCATTCTCAGAAAGAACAAAAACACCTAGTGAACATCACCTGTTAAACAGAGCTTTTCCACACCAGTTGTGCTGATGCAGCTGGGAGAAAGGCAGCATTACAAGCACGTTACCTGTGATGCAGCACACAATGAGTTCCTTCCAGTGATGCTCAGCTCATGCAATTGTAACAAAAGATGATTAGAGCAACAAGCAATGAGGAGCAGCAGGGTAAATACCAGAGCATCGCTGCTCTAAATGTTGTTTTTAGAGTACGTGTTTATCCAGGAAAACGGCTGGGTATAAAAGCAATCAACCAATTCCAGCCTCTTAGGAGAGGAGAAGCAGGAAACATCACGGTCTCCCTGAAGCTCTCCAGCCTTGCAGCCTCCATGATGGTGTGTGCTTCCAGTCTGCACCACATGTGCATTTAATATTATTTTTCTTAACCCTCCTCATACACCTGTCAGCAGAGCTGTACAAACACAGCTCCCCTGGCTCCTCCTCACTCTCAACAGCACAGGCTGATTTTCTCACTAATGTGCGCAAAGCAAAAGCACACCTCAGGGTCTTCCACCCCATCCATAAAACTGTCAGGAAACCCTGTATTTTGAGAGATCTCAGTGGCACTTAGTACAACTTTCAGTTATCTGTGATACTCCATGCTGCAGCTGAACCCAGGATAGAGGTTCAGCAGGCCCGGCTGTCAGCACTGAACTAATGCCACCAGACTGGGCTTGCCAAGGAAAATGAGAGTGAAATCTGATTAACGACACTGGGGCAGAGCAGCTCAGCAAAGCTCACTTGGTCGTTTCTTAATCTGCTCTAAGGCTGTTAATAACATGGAAAGGAGTGGCACCACCTTGTGCTGGTGTGCAGCCTCTCAGAAGCTCATGATCTTAATTGCTGAATCCTCCAAGAGCTGCCAAAATTAGGCGAAGGGCTGTTAGCATATGCAGCCTGGTCACCCACCCAGGGGTTCAGACCTCAGTCACCAGCTGATAACCACACCACTGGTTTCCACCACTGCTTTTAAAATAAATGGCCCCTCTTTAGAGACATGTACCCTCGCCCTACATGCGGCTACATATGTGTGTCTTTCTGGCATGTACATGCCAGGAATAAGCCACAGCATTGTTAGCAGCAGAAGGGAGAAGCCAGCTCACAGCCAAACCTTTCACCTCTTCCTCTTCTCTTCTCCAGCACATGCCACTGCAGATTACCAAAGAAACTGCAGATCACCAACCTGTACCCTATCAATTACCCCATATGATAATCCCAAAAAATACCTTTTTTAGTAGAAATAATTTCAAGTATATCACAAGAACAGCAGTTTTCTTTTCTGGCAAACCCTTGACTCATTAAAACTGGGAATAAAATAAATACTACCTTGAAAACTCAGCTATGATTATTATGTCTCAGGTTTACAAAATAATTCTTGTCTCATGTTTACTTTGTATTCAATGCTACACAATTGAAATGTAAAAAAAGAACATTCAGTATTCACCACATTTTGCACATTTTACTCTCATTCTGAGATATATTATCCATCTAGGAAACTCAAAACTACTACAGTCCCTATAAGTTATGTTCTAACTGAACAGAAAATTCAGTTGCAAATAAGGGCTTGGCAACCTTTAGGATCAACCTGTTAAGTGTACGATTAATGTGCTTCAGAAACTACTTAAGAGTTTCAGTTCTGTATAACACCACACTTTAGAAATCTCACAAATTGCGTATTTAATTTATAAAAGCAACGGGCATATATCAATTAGTTGTGCAACAGCCAAATAAAATCCAAATTAAAATGTAAACCAACACAATTATTTGTAACAGGTTGGGCCGTGCAACTGAGCCATGTGTGAACATAGCCCGATTTGAAGTCACACCTGCACTATCTTTCAGGAAGTCATAAGCAAGGATGTTCATCCCAAATCCGTAGAAATGATTCATGCTTTTTGTCATTGCTTATATTAGAAAAGAACAAAATATGCTTTCGCACAATATATTTGGAGGCCCAGTGTTGAATGCTCCTTACATTAAGACTGCACTATATTAAAGAATAATTTTCTCAGATTTATTACTGAGCCTGATTCTTAGCAGCCAGCAAACCCACACTCCCACCTGCAGGCTACTGAGCATCATATTCTCTTTTCTTTCTCTTTCATAATTTCTTGAGCCACAGAGGAGTGTATTCCTCTCCTGACTAGCCACTGCCTCCCACGGTGCGTCTCACATAGCCCCTGGGCGTATTACTGACCATTTGTGGACTAATGATGACAACTGCACAGGCAAGCCAGTTTGTCCCACCTGAGATTACATGTCTGCTGAAAGAAGGGAAAATGACTGAGAAATGCGTTCCTGATGTTTCAGAAATTGTCCATTACTGCTGATGATGGTACCTAAGCTTCAGGTCTAAAAATCCACTTTAGTGCTCAACTGGCAGTCAGCAGCTACAATAGTCAAGTGTGAGTTTTAATTTTTAGATCCTGCCTGAACTGCTGTTGCCATAGAAACTGAGGCCATGTTGGTAAAAATAAGGTGTTTTAATAACTATTTTATTACTTTCTCATACTTTTATTTTCCAGTCTGACAATATCGTACAAAACCTTATTATTTGACACTTGTTAGATGAGCTCCTTCCTTGCTGTAAACACCATGTTTCACTTTTTCTCGTCATAGTTAAACTGGAAACCCTACTGTGGCTTTTATTTGGCACTACAATGGCAAGCTTAAGTAGTAAGCTACTTTCTTGGATGCAAAAAAGTAAAATTTGATCATTTGACTGCTTTTTTATCTGTGGTGATCTTTAAATCAAGCCACTCAAGAGCTTTTAAAAGTCAGCATAGTTACAATTCAATAGAACATTTTTAACAGTGAATTATCTGAATCTGAAAAAGATTCTAGCTTTGGGTGGTACTAGATCTGTAAGATTATTTGGAGTGCCTGTGATACCCAGCTCCAGGCAGCCCTGCTGGAAAACACAGCATCAATGAGCAAACACATTTCTTTTAAAAGAAAAAAGAAAAAAAACCTGAAGCTTTTTCTACTCTACATGTAAGTGATCAGTGATGATGGAAAGTTTCCTTCAAATACTGTATATTACTTATTTATTTCAAAATATGAGTCGCAAACCTCTCTTTTCCAACACATTACTCAATTTAAAAGACAAAATTTTAATGGTGAATGCATACAATCAGAATAGCAATGCCCTCCTACAAAAGATTTAGAGAAGATGCAACATGCTCAGAAGATATGTTAGATGGAGGGACTGCACACAAGCACTTCACTCCTTCACCCAAAACCAACTCATCTCTCAGCAGCTCCCCCCTTGTGCTGTGTACCTACTGTTTTAGTGTAACCAAAGGAAATGGTTCATACCTCACCAAGTGAGTAATAGCGCCGCGGAATCTGCGAATCAGGATAGATGTTTTCCAAGTACCACGAGAAAGGTTTACACTTCAGATTTTCTCTCAGTGCTTTCCTGATGGATACATCACCATAATCCACCTTAACAACACCTGGAATTGTTAAGAGAATAGATGATCAAAGCACAGGTTTTGTAAAGCTGCAGAGCATGCATCACAGGTTCTTCTCCCATTGTCATGACTTCCTTCTTATCAATACCCACTTGCTGGAATTATTGTGCAGCAGTATGTGAATGCATATGAAGCTGCCACACCATAGATCTTTACAAGCATTAAATGATTAATTTTTGCAATTTCAGTTTTGAAAACTGAAATTACAAAAAACTGAAAAAACACAGAATGTTTTGGGTTGGAAGGGGAAGGGATCTTAAAGATCATCTAGTTCCAACCCCGGAATACTAATATTTTAATTTTCAGATTATTTTATCAATCTGGAAAGGCAGGGCCACTGAACTCCTTGATTTCTTCATATTCTAAAATAAAGAAATCCATTTATATTTTTACAAACCATGTTTTCCAAAGCATCTTGCTAGTGTTTTCCAGCACCCTGCTGAGAGAAAGAACTTGTGTGAGGCATGGCTATTTTACTGTGTAACCTAGATCAGCCCTTGGGTGATTTCAGCTGCAAGGGTACATTCTCTGAGGAACCCTGTTGTTCCTTCCCTCCTGTGCCCCACAAGGTCCCACAGACCTCCAACTCAGCCCACAGTGCAACTCACAGTATAGCTATCATCAACACTATTATAAAACTAAATGTCTCCTGCAATAAGGCAGGGAAGAGAAGGGGGAACAAAGTGCCAGGTTTCTGCAGAGAGCAGCCAGTAGACAGGACCCACCTCTATGCTGACTCAGTGCCCCTATCACAGGCAAGGCACTAGTGGCATGGTTCTCCTCAAGGAAGAAGTCACATTTGCATGAGTTAAATTGTCACCTTGTCTGGTGGGGCCATTCCTACTGCTAAGCCTACACATCAGAGACCTGAGCCAGCAGCATCCTGGTGGCCATCAGGAATGGTGCATGGGCCACAAATCAGAGATACAGGTCATGAAGAGAAAAAACCCAACAGAATTATCAGCAATAAGAAGAGAAATCAGTTAGAAATCCCCCACTTCTATAGATGAGGCTCTCAGTGATATGGTTTAGTGGTGGTCTTGGCAGTCCTGGAGTAATGGTTGGACTTAATGATCCTAGTTGATTCTGTGATTCTATGTACCAGTGGTGGAAGACCATGAACACCTGCGTGACTTCAAAGCTATCTGTTTAATCTGTATGAAAACATTTCTGCTACCAGAAAAGAGGCTATTTAAAAAAAATAAAAAATGTTTTTCAGGTAAGCTTTAATAGGCAAGGTCTGCAATTACTGTCTCTTCTGGTAAAAAAGACGTGCACTACTGCTATTATTTGTGCTACTCAATCCTTATCTATAATTAAGCTAATCTTCCTCATGGGAAAGCACTGGAAGTGCTAGCCGAAAAGCAATATCTGTTTCACAGTGCTTTGTACTGTGGGGATCTGATGAAGCTGAACATGAGGAAAAAGGGTATTAGAACAGTTATATTCTGAGATGGCAAACAGCACAGCCTACCCCCACCGTCTGCACACACTTTGATATTTGAGTTACAAACTGAATCAAAACCACTCTCAATAAAAATACCCTGTGGATCAACCAAACACCTTGTTTCGATTTTGCTTTACAATTCTCACAGGGGTTTTTATTTCTGCACTTGGTTCAGCCCTGAAGTCACTGGATTAGAAAAAAGAATAAATGTTTTTCCACTCAATCTGATTCAACTTCATCTTGAGTTTTCTGCCATTAAACAAACTCCAGCTTTCATAAAACACAGCTGAAGATACAGGTAGTCTTTGGTAGGTGTGGCACACTCACCTCACTGGGGCAAGCTTATTTTGAGGCTTTTCAGGTCCTGGAACCACACATTAGATGCAGAAACCATGGTCACTGTACCCAAGGTCACTGAGGCACTGACACAACCCCTTTAATCCAAGCTGTCCTTTCCTTTTCTCTCCACAGGCTCCTAAGACACGCTGATAATACTCCCTGCTAAAAACCTGACAGGTTCTCCTTTTCCAAGGCTCTATTATACATAGTTCTCATCTAATACAGACTGGGCTGTCTCATTTTGTGGCAGTCACTCAAGTTACATGTGGCAACGCCAGCACCCTCCTGCCTCATCTTCAAGCAAGGTCCTCATTTGTAAGGTTCTCCATTAAACCTTTACACTCCCTTCTGCTCAACTTAAATCCAAGCTATTACGAATCAATACTTATTTATTTTCACTACTTGCTAAGGAATCGATGGGACTCAGAGGAAGTCTAAAAATAATTAATGACTAATAAGGCTGCTTACAGTTAAATAAGAAAACGTAAGTAAAATGTCCTTGGGTGAAAAAAAAAATAAAGAAATCTCGTAAGAAGCTACAGGAAGTGTAGTGTGCAAAAGAATGGATTAAAAACATCTCAAGAGAGAAGCAGATTGTTTTAGCAGAGCAGTAGATGTGCTCCAAGTAGAACAAATTAAATGGTTGCAGCATTGCATTGCAGCTGCATTTTTTTCTGAAGTGCATGACCTGTGAATAAGCATACAAGGGCATACTTTCAAAATTGGCAAAATGTGCCATTTCTGCAGAACAAGACAGCAATCCATGGTGACAAAGATTAAAAACAAACAAAAAAACCCAACCAACCAACCAAAAACCAAACAAAAGAAACCCAAACAAACAAACAAAACCCCCACAACCCTGGAATGAACTAGAAGTTGTAGAACTGAGAATAATTTGTTTTATACAAGAATACTACTTTGAAAAATTAATCCAAATTAGGCTTTGCTATCTTTTGCTGCCTTGAAAAGCCTAAAATAGAAGTTTGTGTCATTGAAGTGATATTCTAGTGTATTCAAAGGGGTAGCAGTGCGACCAGAGAAGCCAGGCTATGCACATCTGCCCGTAGTTTAGCTTTGGAAGCCTGTATCACTTTGCACAGAAGCCAGCTCATTATCGAAGGTGTTCCCTTTAAATGAGAAATCTAATAACCAAGTTGGAGGCCATGGGAAAGCTCCATAGATGGAGATAGTTTAGTTTGATTTTTGCTTTTTCACCACCAAAGCAGTATTCAAAATTATATATGTTCCACAGGATTGAAGACTGCAAAGAGCTAAATTAAAAATGAGTCTGCAACACTCGAGTGCCTGGTTTGGCACAATACAATCCAGGAAATTTAACATGTAATGCTCTACGCTTCTAAAATCAAAGGACTTTCATGTTCTGTCTGTATCAAAAGCAGACATACTAATTGGTAATGCATGTATTTTCTAATTACTGAAAACATTCATTTCTTGACACGTCTTATTTATATTGCCAAAAACCACACATAACTCATTAATAAGTAAAATAAATAAAAAATGTGCTAACTAAAAAAAAAAAAAACCCAACACCCCAAATCACCACCTTCCCCCCTCTTTCTGAGAAGTTACTGTAACCACTCATGAGCAATTTAAGATGAATATAAGTACTGGATTTCTAACATAAAATCGGTATGGAATAAAGATTCTGAACTTCTCACAGGAAAGCTTCAGCTATGTCAGCTTGGAGAAAATCTGCTTACAATTTCTAACATAAAAAAAAAAATAATCATTCCAGAAAATGAGTCAATATTAGTAATATGTCTGTTGCATGGCATTGTGTTGCACTTTTAAAGCTTATTCTATGTCAAAAGATTAAGACTTGAAATGTTGTTTTACCCTATAAACATACCAGTGCTGTATGATACTTATATGCACATATTTTAGAAAGACAGAGGATAATTAACTCTTACATTGCCAATTTTGTCCAGACACTAAAGAAAAAAGTATCAATTTTACTGAAGCAGGTATCAATGGGAACATTATTACGGATAAAATGAATCCTTCATTAAGATGTTTCTCTGGACCGTATGAAAGTTTTTAAGAGAGCAGAGTTGAAAAGAAACCTCTGACTTTAGCTTTGACCATGCAGCACCAAAGAGTAAATATTAAATAGTAAAACTGAGGTACTAGAAGAATTTTGACAGGAAAAAAAAAAAAGTAAGTGTTCCTGGTAAATTTTGTCCTTTTTTACAAGCATGTAAGAGTAATAGGAGCGAAAGCTGTGCTTTTGGGGTTAGAGCTGATTTAAGTTGCAAGAGTGCACATGTAAAACAATGTATTTTTGTAGCTGGAGAAATTACTAAATACCTTCATAAAAGACCATTACATTCATGCTGTTTTCAAATTGAAACATCGGGTTTCTGTTGACATTCACTGCATTAAGACTAAACAAGTAGGTCAGCCAATCTCTATTTTGTTGGTATCTTAAGAAAGTCTTATTTTGAACATCCATATGCCTCTTCAGAACAGGGCTGTTTCCCAACTCAGAAATTTTATAGATAGAATCAAAGCCAGCTTCTCTCCTTCAGGGTATTCAAATACATGTTTTGTATTACCCACTATTTCAATATTGGTTATGGTATGCATGAGGGTATTATTTTTCTTATTCTATTTACATTACAGGTAAAGTAATAACGGTTTTCTTTCTACTTTTCCATATCAGCTGAAAAACTACATTAAATCATTAGAGATTTGTAATATGGCCCACATGTGATACCATTAGGAAAAGGTAATCTAAGGCTGCTCTGGTTGGCTGGCAATGATCTGCCAATCCACTCTTTATGCTATTCCATTTTATTACAAATTTAATAAAAAGATCTTTGCAAATATCAGTGCTATAAATGACACAAAAGATAAAACATGAATTTGATCTCTCTTGATTCATGTATGTTAATTATACAGGAGCACTTATGGATTTGTTGATCTACAAATGTCATCTTTCTTTTTAAAAAAAAAAAATAAAATGCACACAAAAGAGGGATCATATCTAAGAGGCCAGGTTTTAAGCTCCTTTATAACCACAGCTTTAGGTTAGGGCTGTATTAACAAGACCTTTGGAACAACTACAAGAAAGGAACACCCAAATTCTTGCACCTCCTCTCATAAGTACATTTGAATTAAATCAAGCTAGACAACCCAAGAAACTAAGTCAAACATTATTAATTCTCAAGCAGTTGCTGCTTTTAATAACAGAGCATTCAGTAAGTCCTGACCTTTCTTTCTACAAACATTCCCTGTGGGAAAGCATCAGTGGCACTTCACTGCCTTCTATCACAAAACTACTGTGCAAAGAGGCTGGTACACTGGAGATGGACATCTGTGATGGAAAGCAGGGGTAATCTCTTGTTAAAAATCAGAGTTTGATGATCCAAGAAGTGAGAATCTGTACAAGGAAGGGCTGAGATACAGAGCTTGTTCAGCCTAGAGAAAAAGGAGGCTCAGGAGAGTCCTTATCACCATGTTCCAGTATTTAAAAGGTGGCTATAAAGACTCCCTGTTTACAACAAGCCACATGGAGAAGACAAGGGATAATGGGTACAAGTTACTTCTGGGCACATTCCAACTAGATACAAGACGAAAACTTTTCACCATGAGAACAATCAGCATTGGAATAATCTTCCCAGGGCAGTGGTGGAGTCCCCAAAGCTGGACACTTTGAATATCTGTCTGGAGTGGGTGCTGGGACATCTAGTCTAGGTCATCCTTTGACAAGAAAGGGTGGACCAGCTAAACCTTGAGGTCCCTTCTGACCTGTTATTCGATGAGTCTATGAATGATAGCCAAGTATTATACAAGGAAATGTGAGCCCCTGCAGAACAAAGCTGTTCCAGCACCCAATGCAGCAGCCTCCCAGGCGGTTGCTCCTTCTTGAATGATAAAAATAAATTTCAGTAGAGTAATACCAACCAGAAATAGGACCAGCGTGAATGCTTTCAGGTAAGTAATTTGTTCAACTATTCACTTTTGTCCCTTTTCCACATTGGTCACTCTTAACCATCAAGTATTTCTGGTCACTCTTAACCATCAAGTATTTTTGGTCACTCTTAACCATCAAGTGGTGTTTGAAGAGCATTATTCATTTTTAGATTGTTACATTTGATAAATTATATTAGCTGGGTGAACCTGACCAGCCAACCAAAGACTGAGGGACCCACAAGAGTCCACCTGGATCACCCAGGAGGAGTAGGGATGGGAACAACATGACCTCCCTGGACTTAATCACAAGCCGGCCCCATCCATTCCTACATCCCCATTCCTGACAGTGCTGCAGCATCCCCTCTGCAGAGCACAGGCACACAGCCTCAGAAATCACTGCCACTTTTAGCATGGCCCTTCATCCCAGACACCTCCTCACCTACCTGTGTGGAAAATCTGTGTGTATATATGGACATACACCATTTTTAATTGAAAAGGAACAGTGACTAACGCTATAAAGATAAGTATCTTGCAGCACAATTGCTTTTAGTCAATTTTTTTGTTGTTGTTTTTGGTTTTGGTTTTTTTTTTCTCAATCACAGAAGCTCAGTAAACAAGGGCTATCAATATGATTTACGTTTTCAATACTAGTGTCTTAAATATAAGCAGAGAAACTATAGAAGAAAGGTAGGTTTTGGATTCAGGAAACTGTAGTTCAGTAAAGGTCTGTCCAAGCAGTTTCCTATACATACAGACTCAACACTTCTGGCACTTAAGAGTATCTACATGAATGCACTCACATTTGTCAAGGGCAGAATTAACACACAGCCTGAGACTGAGTAACTGTGAGAAACTTCTACCCTCATCTATGATGCATTCAGCCCTACAGCTGGTTAAGCACAGTTCCCAATCCCTTTGGAAACTATGATGCTGAAAAAGTTGTATTAGATTTTGCACTTGTTTCTTCCCCCATCCTTTTTCCTTTTCTTTTTCCTATTCCCTCCCACCCCACCCCACCCCACCCCCCAGCCCTTTCTTTTTCCTTTTTTTTATCCCTATCAGATGCATTTCCTACTCATCACAGACTATGGGAGCAGCCCAATTCACAGTGCAGCGCCCTGCTCCCCCAGAAAAATCCTCCTTGTTCTGGGTGAGTGCTTTTCTAACCGAACCAGCACAGAGCTCAGCTGTCGCGCAGGCACCCAAGGATGGCTACATGTATTTCATTGCAGGATCATAACATCACGGGTTAAATGAACTTATTTTTGAATCAGTGGGCTTGCAGCTCTGGCACTCTGCTAGAACTAAAATGCAAAATAGGTAAGGGGAGAGGGAAAATGTTTTATCAAGAGCTCTTGCTTCTTAAATTGATACAGTCATTATCAACCTAATTATATAATTACACTTGAAAGGAGGATTGCACCTCATCTGCTGGGTAAACCCAAGTAAAACACAAGCACTTATCTTGTAATCCCAAATTAAAATCATAAAGTACTATATTTAAATTCTCAGTAATGCTTTAAAAAAAGTGCTCCAAAACTAATGTAACTTTGCATTTTAGCCTGACTTTAACAGACTAGGTAGGAGATGGGAATTGAATACTAACTGATTATTAAGAAGATGAAGTGGTTTAGCAATGCACTAAGTGTATGGAGAAATGATACTATTATGTGCATTATCCTTTTCAGCTGACTGTGCAAATGCAGGCCTATTCTGAGCATGTAATTATTTCCATTCAATTATTACATACTGTATTTTAATGCATAAATTGACATAACTGCCTACATTTAGGAATATACAGGCTGAATGGAATAAGATGTGCTGAAACGACTTGAAAAAGGGGTGAGGCTGATAGGAATACTGTGCTGCGGGATTGGAACAGGCTGAGAAGGTACCTACATGGCACTCCATCTGGGCACATAACAGACATGCTTACATGTGTTGGAAACAATAAAGTAAGACAAATGGTTTTGCATACAAGAAAAAGATATTGGTGTACAAGGGCAAGGACAAGGGACAGGACAAGGGGGATGGCTTCAAACTGACAGAGGTATCAAGAGTAAGTTCTTCCCTGTGAGGGTGGTGAGGCACTGGCACAGGTGGCCCAGAGAAGATGTGGCTGCCCCATTCCTGACAGTGTTCAAGGCCAGGTTGGATGGGGTTCTGAGCAGCCTGGTCTAGTGGAAGGTGTTCCTGTCTGTGGCAAGGGGCTTAGAACTAGATGAACTTTCTGTCTCTTCAAACCCAAACCATTCTGTGATTCTATGGCAACAGCAAAGAACTACTGCCTTGCAGTCTGGCATTGCATTGGGCACATTTTGCCTCAGTGGGATGAGGATGGCCATTTCCCTTTGGGGCACTTTGCATTCCCAAGCAGTAAATTAAAAACACTTTGCACTCAGAAAGCTGTGAGGATCTGTACTGCTCTGAGAGGAAACTCAGTTACTCTGCACTGCTTTAACCTTATCCTAAATGAGACAGGCTTTTCAGTGCTGGGGATGTCAACTGTAACATGGGCAACCATACAACCATAGAATGGGATGGGTTGAGCTGGAAGGGACCTTAAATACACAACATAGAAGCTCTTCAATTTTTTGGAACAAATTCAAAAATTCCTTTCCTGAAACAGGAATTTCCTTTAATCCCATTTGAAGTGTATCGGGCATTTCTGAGACTTTTTTTAAGCTCTCCTGAATTATTTGGCTCATAATTTCAAGCTGCAATCATGCTGCAGACCCTTAGGCTCCTAATTTGCCAAGAAAAATTCAAACCTCCTTATTGAATGCAGTATTTCTACTAAAACAAAAAGTTAACAGGTCCTTACTATGATTATTTTTTGTCATCTTACTCTCAGTTTTCAAACCCATAGCCATCTCAGCAAACAGAGTGCTCACAACCCTGGGGCCGTACTCCAGGCAGAGAGAAAAGCCACTCTTCACTCCAGAAGACAGAGCGAAAATAAAACTGCGTTGCTTCCCCACACATCAATGACAAATGACACAACTAGAGTACTTGTTCTGCAAGACCTGTTCCTCCAACCTCTCACCCTGTCAGAAATTAACCATTTCTTTTAACTCAAAATACTTTGCACAGATTTTTTTTCTTTCTTTTTTTTTTTTGTTTTTTTTTATAAATACAGGTTTTTTACCCCAATCCACCNACAACTAGAGTACTTGTTCTGCAAGACCTGTTCCTCCAACCTCTCACCCTGTCAGAAATTAACCATTTCTTTTAACTCAAAATACTTTGCACAGATTTTTTTTTCTTTCTTTTTTTTTTTTGTTTTTTTAATATATACAGGATGTTTACCCTAATCCAGCCAAATCCAGCACACATGCATTTAAAATTCTGGTTCCAAACTCATCTGAGCACATGGCATGAATAAACTGGTAACACACAGGATGACCAAATTTAAAGGTAGCAGAAATAAGCTTTTAGTCTTGCCCACACTCAGCTTCTACAAAGAAAAGGGAAGGCAGCAATTTCAAATATGCCTAAAACCACAAAAAAATTCAGTTGGGCTCTTCATCAGCAGAGTTATATCTTTATATGCAGACAGCCACAAGAAAGCTAATCAGAACTCAACTGATCAAGACTTTTACCTTGAAACACAATTACTAGGCGTGCATCCTAATTATGCTGAGAGATACATTTAACACAATACCATTGTGAGCTACCATCCACTCTTCTTTCTCTTAGGTCATTATCTAAGAAATCAGATTAATCAGGTCCCAGAGGAGAACTTGGTAGATGTGCGTGTGCTGATGGACAATAACTTCAGAGACCTAGTTCCTAAAATACAACTTTCTTTGTTCTCCAACAGAATTATTGGGAGATCTGTTTTCCAGGTTCATAAACTAAGAGAAATGCGTGCCAGACAGAAGGATAAAAAGGCAGTCTTACTTGGAAAAATTTCTGACATTTAGAAATGACCTAATAAAACAATCTATTATTTCCTATGCATTTTTATTGAGAAGTTTTTTTTTTAGTTTAAATGTTACTAACTTTATTTTCTAAATCCCCTAAGTACCTTTCTCTTCCATTTGCTTCTTAATCCCAGGGAGCATCATCACATTTTAATCATTAATTGAGATAACACATTCATAAATAACTTTAAAAAAGATCAGAATATATGAAGACTTACATTGAGATTTTTTCCAGTGACTGAAGCAGCAACAGACATGATGTTTTGAGTTAAAGAAATCCTGTCCTGCCAACACCATTGTTACTGACCTAATTTCACCCTTTATTTCAACAGAATTTTGCCCATAGGTTCTCTATTTGAATTTGGTATCATAATATTTGCAAATATGCAAATGTGTAACTGTGTAAAGGAGAGAGTACACTCAAAAGCACTATATTTCTGCTGATTTGTGCTCATATCAGAAGCGAGTAGCAGTTTTGTTCATAGAAAGAAAACTAATAACAATAATTACAAAAAGCACACTCACATTTCACCCTAACTTCTCTAACAAAAAGAAATTGTTTCATTAAAAATCATCATAAAAAAAATATTTTATGCTGTGATGGCTCCACAGTTGTACCTATAAATAACAATTGCAAGCAAATGACCTAGGAATTACTGAGTTGTATCCTGAGGTTAGGAGCGGTGGAAGCTGAGCCATCAGGATAACCTGGGGGTGTGGAAGGCACATCCCCCTCCCTCCCTGCACAGTCCTGCACCTGGAGCCAAAACATTGCAGGGTGAGTTTGATTACTTATTATCTTCCCATCTTTTCAGATGGAGTCTGCATTTTTAGAGCCACCTTGGCATCGTATCAGTATAAAAGAATGGGCAAAATTATCCCAGCCAGATGCCAACCTGGAGAAATTTTGATAGGGAAATTGATAAAGAAATATCCTTCTCAGGTGGAGGGAGAAAAGGATGCTTCATCTAGTGACCTTCCTTCCCAAAAGAATTGCTGTGGAAACCTGTATTGCAATGAATGGTATCTCACTGGGTGTCAGTGCTGAACAATGGTTTGTTAAAGATAGCCTTGCATTTGTATCTATGCATAGGAGCCTAAATTAAAATGGCCTACGGCAAGAATTGGTCTTCTTCATGTGAAAAAGGATGTCTTCTCACCTTGGAAACCAGCTGATGAAATGCAGGATACAGAGCCTAATATCGGACATCTAAGTTAAAATATGTCACTGAAAAAATCCTCCCCTGCTGCTTGCTGAAACCTAGGAAATTGTGAAGGCAGCCACAAAATTATCCCAAGTGGTTTCAGAAGCTCCTCTCTAACACAACAGGAAACAATCTGTAATTTCTGCCCCAGGTACAAGTGCTAATGAGGAAAGTTCAAAATGCAGGCTTTCTAGACAGGGCTTCACAATGGCTTCCACCATCAAAAACACCTGCACACAGCTCCAAATGTCCAAACTGGGCATTTTCCACCCAGCTGAATTGCAGGATACTGGTCAGTTCAGAAGATGACACATCAATATTCACTACTCTTCCAAACCCAGAGAGCATCCATCCCCTTGATAGAAAGGGGCCACAACAAGTAACTCCCTGCTACAGCTGCGTCACACAGCTTCAAACTGGAACCAGCAGCAGAAAGGATTAAGGTCCTGATTTATACCATCTAACATGCTCCTCACCCACTTGCAAAACTAAATCTCATATTTCAACAATTTAGATATGCAGAGGTACCACTGCATCACTCCATTTCACATGGCAGTCTGCAACAGGGTATTTTCTATTGCCACTTTCCTGAGTTCTAATTTCTTTTAATGGTGGTTCCAAATTAATCTATTGTATTGTATTCTGACACATCAAGTCATCAAAGGAGAAGAGCAGGGGAAGTCTGTAGTAAAGGCGTTGCTCCAGCTTTTGCAGATGTGCTGGAGAACTAGTCAAGCCAATCAAAGGCAAGCTTGAATCAGATACATTTTTCCATGGTCTTTTTATTTTAATTTCCCCATCCAAACTTAACCTTTTGCTCAGCTCTAAATTCCTCACTTACATCACTCAGCATCTCACGGTAAATTCTGCAGAGAAAAGGATTTTTAAAAATAAATGAATAAAATAATGAAGATCAAGCCCTATTCGGAATCCTACTGTAAACAAAGGGGCCCTGAATTAGAAGGGTCTAAAACAAAGAGAAAAGCAATGGAAGAAAGAAAGGGAAAGAGAAAAAAGGAAAAATTCTGATCTAGGATTTGGAGTGTTGCATTTAGGAATTTGAATATTAGAACATAACCAATTTGGAAGCTTTTTTTTAACTGAAATGTGAGCACTGAAGCTATTTCAACCAGCACTCTTTAAAACTGGAATTTTAAAATTATCCTGCCATGCATATCACTATTCCAGTTGCCTCTGAATACATTTTGCTAATATCTCATTTTAAATGCATTGTACTTTAAATAGCCATTAGTAGGGTACCTTTATAGCTTCAGCTCACTTAAATGCTTTAATCAGCCCTGAAAAACTTGCTGTCAAGGCAGAACATAAAAGCAAAGGGAATGCAATGTATTCACCCCACACACTACATGCTGAATGTACATTGTTAGTACTTGCATGCCTCACTCATAAGAAAATATATGCTTTCAGGGTAAATTATTAGAAATGCATTTAGTTCAACAAAAAAGAACTTAATAAGGGAGAACTGAACTAAAGAGTGGCTAATCCCCTGTGATATATTTATGGCTGGAACTTGACTGCATCTTACATGTGTTCTGAATTTACTTTTAGACCACATTAGATATTCATTTGTCAGTGTTATATTTATTTTCTCCATTTTTTTCTTTCCTCTTGTAGGAGAACAGAAACCAAATATGCTAGAAATAGCCAAATTTTCTGTCATGTACTTACTCCTTCAGCTTTATTTGGGCAGCTATAATTAAAAGGGAAACAGCCCTCCTTATACCACACAAAGTTGAATTTCCATTATTTAAGATGGTTGTTTTTCACTTGTGGTATGTGTTTTGTTGAATTTTGTTAAACCCAGTACAAGTGAAATTCATGGCGCGCTACCGCAAGGTGCAGCACATGATGCCTGTGCAGTCAGCACTGTGAGAGGTGACAAACACCCACAGCTCTTAATAGCGGGCCTGTTCCTCCAGACCAAGGCAGCAGCTCATCCTCGCTGTGACTCAGAAGCAGCACAGAGAGCAAAGGACAAACAGGATTCGAAGGTACCAATGGCTTTTGAAGACCCTGTTCTGCCCTTCAGGAAACCTGCTGCCACCAGTACGAAATGCGGGCTGGTGAGGGATGGTACACCTCGCTGGCTAGTTTAGCTCTTTTTACTACAGGTCCTGAACTCAGGAACACTTAAGTCTTCTTCCCTGGTTTCATCCCTCCCACTGAACCAAGAAACTTTTCCCCATGGGCAAAAGAGTTCTCTCCATGTTCTCTCCCTGGAGAGAACAGAATTCCTTTTCCTTGAGGAGACCAGTCATTCCTCCATATGTTTTCCATGCTGTTGCCCCTATTGCCAGAACAGCACAAGGAGATGCACCCAAGAAGGTATCTCAAAAAGACATAGGTGATCTGCCTGCACCTCTCTCCCCTATGATGTGATGGCCCTTCCTGCAAGCTGGAGACAGAGCCATGCGAATGCTTCCCAAAAGCACTCAGTGTCAACCCAAACATCTGACTGATGGGGATCATCATTCTGATAACTGTCTTCTTTTTTTTTTTTTCTTGCTTAGGAATTGTTTCATGCTTGTATCTTGTGGTTATATACACATTTACTTTTTTATGGTTCTATGGTTTTTTGATTGATAAAGGCTTTCCAAGACAGACTTAGAATATTTTATGAGCACATACTATGACAGCCACAGCACATGCAATAACCCATGCAGAATACAAGACTCTTCTGACTTCACAACTTGTGATTGCATATTGGCACCTAATGATTGACTGAGATGTCCTAAGCCTCTGGAAAAATCAAAGCATCAAAACAGCTTGTGGAAATAAGTGTGTCTGCAGCCAGAATGAGCTGAGGTATAATAACAGTAAATTGTGCTGGAGATGTAATACAAAACTCATACAGATACCAACATGATCCGGAGTTCAATGCTTGGTGATAGTGCAAATTTAAACTGCTTCTGTTACTACAGAATTTAAATTGGAAAAAAGTTTAAAGATGGAAGAATGGAAAGATTGTCCCAGAGCAGACAACAAAATAGCAACAACAGCTTACATGGTCTATGGCTACTCTCTACCACAGTCATTTTAAGTAATAATTTATAGATACTATGAAAAATAACTGGCTTTCACATATGAGGCATTGTATGTTCTAGCTTTTGAACTGAAGAAAGTGAGGTTTTATTAACTGTATACTTGTGAGGTATCAGTAAAACTGTTGGGAGTAAAATAAAACCTACCCAGTATAGTTTTCTATTTTATATACTATTTTATATTCTATTTTAAAAGAAAAGTAACATTATAAAGTATATTACACTTAGTTTTTCATTTATTTCAGCCAAATAAAGTTAAATAAAACTACTGGTCCTGATTTACAGAAAGAAGAGGCTTAGCTGAAAATGCCTGCTTTAAGAGGTTGGCTGTGAACAACAGACTACTTGAAATACAGGTCCAAAACAGTCTTTACCAGAAAGCCAGCACTGAAGGTATGTACTCTTTTTTTCCTGATCATGGCCACTTCTGAAAAGTTCTTGTTTCTTGTGTTTGTTTAGAGAGGAAAAAAAAATAAAATTCTGTGTCTGATAAGAACTGAATTGTCTCCAAGCCTTATTTTTCAAGTGAACAGGTAAATTTTGTGCCATGACTGAAGGGCTGCTCCTTCCTTTTAAGTGGCCTAGAGCACCTCCACCATCCCTCCCACTGATGTCTCTGAAGGGACTTTCAGGGATCACCCCAGTGATGCAGCCAAATTCTGCATCTCAGACTAGATGGGTCAAAGAGCATTCCTACTTGGTTGCAAACTAACATTATGAGAATAATGTTCTGGAACAAAAAACCTTATGATCTTCAGGAGAGAAGGAACCTTAACTAATACTTTTATCATGTTGTCCAGGTCTCAGCTGGGATAGTGTTAATTTTCTTCCTAAGAAAAGAGGATATAGAAGATTTTGACAGATAGAAAGGACATTTCTTTGAATTTTGAAAGCACTTTTGCTGTTATGTCTCAACTTTTAGTATATATGTGTGCATACATATGTCTACACTTATTTCCCTTTTTTCCAGACAGTTTTACAGATCATAATATCACCAGAAAATAATTTCTTACCTGGAGATATTATATAGAAGAAGTCCTTAAACTCATCCATCCAGACCTCTGCCAGTCTCCTGTTGTTCTTGTTGATGACATGCCCTGTGCCACCAGGGAAAGTGTAAGGTGTTGCCTTTCGGAAAACATGACCAACATGTGAGCAGGTGACAATCTCAAGGGAGCCACCACACTGCCAAATCTGAAATGAAAAGATGCAGAAAATACTGAGTAAAACAAATACAGACCACAATGCGTTTATAGCAGGAGGGACTCTGACAGATGGGTTAGCACCTATCTCCCTATTTATCTCCCCAGGTCACAATTCAATAGGAAATTTCAGAGTTTAAGGGAAACAGCAGCGGCAAACTCTTGACAGCAAGGAAAGTGCGCAGACTTTAACTGCAATGTGAAAGCTTGTGTGAATGGTTCATCTGGTTCCATGGCCTTACAACATAAACCTACACAAAGTGCCACCTCAGAAAGGTGTCAGAGCAGATTAAGTGTAGGGTTTGTATACTATCTATATTTGAATTTTCCATGCTTTCGTATTTCATAGAATCGCAGAATACCAGCTTGGAAGTGACCTCAAGGATCCTCTGGCCCAACCTTTCTAAGCAAAGCATGACCTAGACTAGATGGCCCAGCACTCTGTCCAGCTGAATCTTGAAGGTATCCAACACTGGGGAGTCCACCATTTCCCTGGGGAGATTATTCCAACAGCTGTTTGCTCTCAGTGTAAANGACCTAGACTGCCCAGCACTCTGTCCAGCTGAATCCTGAAGGTATCCAACACTGGGGAGTCCACCATTTCCCTGGGGAGATTATTCCAACAGCTGTTTGCTCTCAGTGTAAAAATTTTTCCTCTTGTGAGGAAAGAAACAAATGAAAACTTTTAAATACAAATATGTGTATTTTTTTCAAAACAGAAACATGTCCATGACCATCATGAGCAAAGGCAGGTCTTGGTTGCTATCACAGACAGCAACAGAAAGCAGCAAGCACAGGTAACTCTGAACATCACAGAACCACAGAAGTGAAACAGATGCAAAATGCATCTTCTCTGGTTCACATGACAGTAAGTACCATGATCAACTCAAAAAAAAAAAAAAAAAAAAAAAAAAAAAAAAAAAAAATACACACAAAAAAACA
>NDXB01012185.1:50016-69149 GCA_002631895.1 Agapornis roseicollis
AAAATGCATCTTCTCTGGTTCACATGACAGTAAGTACCATGATCAACTCAAAAAAAAAAAAAAAAGAAAGAAGAAAGAAATTACAGACAAAGAAGAGAATCTGGTGAACTTCTAGATGCAAACTGTCCCTGTCCACTACTGGAGCCAAAATCTATGCTCTGAGTAAGCTCAGCGCATTCACTATGACTGCATAAGTATAAAAAAAACCCCAACATATAATCCTGGACTTTAGTGCCTGGTTGTTAAATGAAGGAATTTATTTCTCTGTGAGATCACTAGAGTCTTGGTATAATATACCTCTGTATATCAACCGCTATTCTGCAAGGTCCCATCTTTCAAGGCTCTGAAAAGAACTAGAGAAGATACTAAGGATGGGTGAATGCCCAAGTTTGCAGAACTGGAGGCTGAACACAGGCAGCTGGGTGAACAACAGGGATAAGCAAAGTGTACAGGGTGAAAGTTCTGCTATTCTACCAGACAAGATCTATTCCTTGGGATTTACTCTCCTCTAAGGTTCACTGACATTTTGGCATAAACAATGGTATCAACAACTGCCCAGCTCTGTAGTCAGGCTTGTCCCACCCTCTGCTTTACCCTCCTCCTAAGCAGCCATTGGGACTAAAATTTACAATACCTCTTAGTAATAAGATACAGAATTTAAGAACCATTGGGTGTTTTAAACGGGAATGCCAGTACTGTCTTGTAATTAGAGCTCCTCGACACAGACATAAGTTACCATAGTAACTTAAGCAGATTTTATTTAATTAGGGCTAAATCCCTTTATATAATTTCATTAGTATGCTAAGTGATGTACTCTGCTGGGATGAGCAATGACAACATCAAAATATTCTTATATTTAACATCTTGTGTTTTGCAGCTAAGTGACAACTAGTTAGTTCAGGTGAAACTTCAAGTTGATGGATGCCAGCGAACATGTGATGGTACCAAACAGAAGCATGCATTACAATGGAAATACACACTACTAATATGTTCAGAGTAACCTGGGGGTAACTCAGCAGACAGGGCAGTAATGAGCAGATTCCATGTTAGGTGAGCTCTAACCCACAGTCTGTCTGTGGACCAGCATCTCCCCAGTCACTGTTGCTCTTTCCCTACCTCGCCCTGGCAGGAAATTCCTCCCTTCCTACTTTTTTTTTTTTTAAAAAAAAAAGTATGTTCCTGTACATTTTTTAAGCCCTTTTTTGGCTGTCCTTGGCACAATCTGCTATCTATTACAGCTGTCGCAGGAATGTCGATGAACCCGCACCCTGTTTAGAAGAAAAGGACTTTTATCTTTTCAGGAACATTTTAAAAACTCCAAACAAATCAACCTTCCTGACTATCCCCTGGTAAAAGAGCACTTCCCAAGAGTTCATATATTGGTCAAGGACTGTGAGATTGCAGAGATCTGCTCACCACACAGACAAGATAAACTATGGGAATACATTGAAGAGTGTGTGGTAATACACTTCTCATTGCAACCACAGAGAATACCCAAATTCATGGAATTACAGAATTGTTTGGGAGGAAGTGACCTCAAAGATCACCTAGTTCCTAGTTCATGGTTGCTCAAAGCCTCATCCAACCTGGCTTTGAACACTTCCAGGGACAGTGCAGTCACAGCTTATCTGAGCAAATTGTCCCTCATACTTTCCTATTGAAGAACTCAAGACAGACAACACCTCCGCTCAGGTATTCAGTATCTGCCAGAAGCCTTTTACTGACACTGCTGACTGTTCCATGTAATGCTCCAAGAATTTTTGAGAGAAACTGTCATTAAATTTTACTGCAGTCTTTTTCATTTTATCATTCATCATATTTTTTTAATCCAGCAGAATTTCCAGGGATAGAATTTACTTTATCCTACAGGTATTTCCAATGAACTATATCTTTCCTCCAACATGCCTAGATGTTTCAAGGCATGGTAACGATTTTATGACTTATTACTTTACTATAATCCACCTAGTTATCTCGGTTGTCTCCTCCTACAAAAAGAGCAGCAAAGGGAGTCAGTGTTTCCCACCAAACCGCTACACCAAGACTTGCTGCCCACCAACCCTGCCCCTAAAAACCTCTGCAGTCCATGAATTCTCCCAAATCAGATATTCTTCCAACCACAGCACTTCAATCATACTTCAGAAGTCTCTCCCTGCATCTTTCAACCCAGCATGTTTTGTAAGTTTATTCCCCACCTTTTGTGGAAACCTATTTAGTGGAAAAGCAAGCAAACAAACAAAACAAAAGAAACCAAAACAGCATCCAGCTGCAGCTTTACAGTGGAGAAACTCTTAACTGTCCCCAGCCTAGTATCTTCAGCACTAGCTGTTACCCCACCCACTATCTCATTTCAATCCATCCCTTTTCTGACTAAGGAGATAATTTCCAGAGTGCCACTTACTGAAATGTTTCAGTGAAGAAGAAATCCAGCAGATCTGCCCCATTTCCTAGGTCTGGAAAATGAGCTCTTTATAATTTAACTTTCCACATGAGACTAACCCATCTGCTATTTATATTTTTGCTTACAAATAGCTATTCCTTCAGTGTTAGTGGCAAAACATTGCACACCACAGAATTCAAACTAAGGCGTGTATATGCTCATGTAATTTATTTATTATTTTTATTTATTTATTTATTTATTTATTGTTATTTATTTATTATTATCATGTATTTTTAAATAGAGGCATGAGTTGTTTAGAATTGAGTTTGATTTCACAGACATTTTAAAACCATTCCTACTACTGCATAGAATGAGTGCATTAAACTCTGTCTGATCTCTGGGCAGCCTGAGTACTTGCCATCTACCTACATCAAGAAAGGAAACACCACACCCTGTGACTTGTTCTATACAGGTGAATCTCTCCAGCCTGCATAAAGCAAATCCTATCATTTCCTCCCATTTTGTCGGCACTTTCTGTTCCTTAGCACAAGGCTGTGACTGCCTGTTGCCAGCGGCGCTGCTGTCACAGCTCAAACAGTGTCTGTAGACACCTACATCTAATGGAGATATAACCATAGCATGGGCAGGGATTCTGGGTGAACCAGACACAGGACAACATGCAGCCCAACAGCCAGATGTTGCTACATCTGCAGTTCTGCATTCTGCAATTAAACCCTATAAAGGGGAGTCTTACGAACAATGCTTCTGCGCTACTGGTTATTGCCTCATGCTACTGGTTATTGCCTCAAGCATTGCCTCATGCTTGGGGGTATAATATTGTTGCAAATCCCTTTGATGGCAAAATATGTTAAACTAATTCCAAAAGAAATATAAGACTTTTTAAATTTTAGATTAAAATAAAACTAAAGTTTCAGGCTATAAAGTTTCAGAGATATAAACACCAAAAGCAAATGCCTTACATGTTAATAACTCTATTTACTTCATTTTAACATTTCTTTACATAGAGGGGCTCTATTGTTCCAAATACGTGTTTATGGATGATGGTTTTAGATTAAACATCTACCACACATATGCACAGATCAAAGCTATGGTAAAAAAAAATCCCCAAAGATTATTACAGTTGGAAAGAAGGTTAACACGTAAGCATAGTTATGTTAAATGACTTAAACTTGTTTGTTGCTATGCAGCGATGTGTAAGTAATAATTAGGGAAAAAAGCCCTGAAAACTCTAATACCAAATATCTCTGTAATGAAGTCAACTACAGGGGTGTTGGAACTAGATGATCTTTAAGGTCCCTTCCAAACCAAACCAATCTAGGATTCTGTGATCCTGAATGTTTTCCCTATAAAAAGTAAGAATCCTGACATACCAAAAACTTAATGCAGTACACAGAAAGAGAAAAATGTATCCTTGAAATATAAGTAAGTGCACAAACATATTTTAACTACAATTTGTAAACAAACTGTACTCCTAAAATTAATAAATTTTATTGAACAGCTAAGGAATATTGAAAAGCACAGAGTTAGCATTTCAATATGTTTGCCAGATGATTAGGCATTTATATACCCAGAATTCCACTCACCCATATTTCAATGTTATGGTGTACTTCTGATAATAATCTCACATATATGAAACCTTTTGAGCCTCGCCAGGAGTTATGTACTGTAACTACACAGTCATCCAAATCAACAATCCTGCTAAAGCTGTTTATTTAAACATGTTTAAATGCTCTCTTATGCCTATAATTTTGCATCTGAAAGTTGACTTGCATAGCGCCATGCTGAAAAATTGCTATTAATAATCATTTGTGCATATTGGGAAAAACTTAGAATCATAGAATGGTTTGGGTTGGAAGTGAACTTTAAAGATCATGTAATCCAGCCTCTGAGAAGAGCAAGATGACTTGGATTTCCATATCATGATTCTTAAAAAAAAGATGAGGAAGGTGAGCAGATGAAGAGAAACACAGGATGAACAGGACATTAGCCAAAAAACGGTGACCACAGCTCAAAGATATAATCAACATTATATAAAGAATACACATCACAACCACTGTCTGTGTGGCCTGATTTATTACCTTACATCTAGTTCCATTTGCTACATTTTTACAGAGTTTGCTACTGCATATAAAGTATATCCAAACATTAAAACTTATATTATGAATGTTGCTAATGAAATATTTTCCAATAGCTCTCCTGATGTATGGTAATGTTGCAAATTCAGTAGGGAACTCTGGAAAGCAGTTCGAACACCTACAAAAAATGAGACCCCACCTGTAGTACTGCATCCAATTCTGGGGCACCCAAAATACGAAGGACATGGACCTGTTGAAGCGAACCCAGAAGAGGCCATGAACATGTTCAGGCAGGCAATTTGCAACATTTTTTGAGGATGCAGGGGTTAGCAGAACAGGGGTTTTCGGTTTTGTTTTCTAAATACCAGACCAGCACCAAAACTAACCCGCTCCTATTCCATGATAAAAACAGCCAGCACAGTAAGAGCTCTAGAAATGTCTTTATAGCTGACACCTATTATAACAGTTCCAAACCAGGATTCAGCATCAGTGTTTTACTGTCTGCAACAAGATATTCTGGAAACCTGCTGGATAATTGCAGGCTTGTAATGCAGCTGCTGGAGGAACCTCTCCAGCCACTTGGCAATCTTTGCTAGCAATTTTCTGTAGTTGTTTTACATCAGGTTGTTTTTAACTGCAGAGGCCCTTGGCATTTTATCAAATCAGTCATACCTGATGTACTTGACTATATGTTTGGTTTTCGTATAGATGAAGGCTCTAAAACCCAAGGAACAGCACCACAAGGGTGCCTGGCATTCCTATGGCAATTTCCAGGCACTGGAAGCAAGTAATCATTTTATTTATCTCTTGACACCGTGCCCTCTTATGTGACCTTCATGAAGTTCAACAAGGTCAAGCATAATGTCCTGCACCTGGGTCTGGGCAACCCCAAGCACAAACAGAGGCTGGGCAGAGACTGGACTGAGAGTAGCCCTGAGGAGAACTTCGGTGCTGCTCGATGAGAAGCTCATCATGATCTGGCTATGTGTGTCCTTGCAGCCCAGAAAGCCAACCATGTCCTGGGCTGCACCACCAGCAGCGTGGCCAGCAGGTGAGAGAGATGATTCTCACCCTCTGCTCCACTTTCGTGAGGCCCCAACCCCCCTTCCTCCTTGCAGTGCTGTGTCCAGCTCTTGGGCTCCCAACATAAGAAGGACATGGACCTGTTGGAACAAGTCCAGAGGAAGCCACAGAGATGCTCTGCGGGCTGGATCACCTCTCCTATGGAGACAGGCTGAGAGAGCTTAAGTTGTGTAGCCTGGAGAAGAGAAGGCTCCGGTGTGATCTTAGAGCAGCTTCCAGTACCTAAGGGGTCAAGAAGAGAGCTGAAGAGGGGAGGACAAGGCGAAATGGCTTTAAACTGACAGAGGGGAGATTTAGATTAGATATAAGGAAGAAGTTCTTCCCTGTGAGGGTGATGAGGCACTGGCACAGGTGGCCCAGAGAAGCTGTGGCTGCCCCATCCCTGGCAGTGTTCAAGGCCAGGTTGGGTGGGGCTTTGAGCAACCTGGTCTAGTGGAAGGTGTCCCTGCCTGTAGCAGGTGGTTGGAACTGGATGATCTTTAAAGGTCTTTTCCAACCCAAACCATTCTGTGGTTCTCTGATCCTCATTAGTCTGATGCACATGTTCCAGGCTCATTTTTTTTTCTTGAAGTTTAAGTGGGAAAATCTCCTGAAGACATAAGGTAATTTTCTCTAACATGATGCCCCAAAATTTGTGGGCTTCATCTCCTTGCTTCCTCCTGCCCCTTAGTCTTACCACACAACATAAGAATAATGGCAGAGGTGCTTCCCTGCTTTTATCACTAGGGCTTTCTGCAGAGACCATGGCTATTGTTGATTTTCATCTTTGCAAGTATTTATGACTGAGATTTTTAATTTAAAGCTGAAATTACGATCTCATGACAGTATTCTCACAAAGACTTATGTAAGTTAAGCCCATCACTGGCTTACTCACATAAGCATTGATTAGAATTGAAGTCCAACTGAAACAGGATTCAAGCAATGATTATTTAGCAAAGGAATAAGAAATACACACAAAAACAAAAGAAAAACAGACCATACAAGTGTTATTTTATATATAATATAAATTACATAAATGTCGAGGAAGGAGAAACTGTACCAAAGACAGAGGTACCAGCTCAACCTGCACTACGCTTGACTGCAAACTCCAAATCATCCTGATCAGGAGCTGGCTGACTTGTGCCAGGAACCCCAATTCGTTTCTTACGCAGCTGTCAACAGCCAGAGTAGAATAGCCCAAGATGAAGACAGAACAGCACCA
This sequence comes from Agapornis roseicollis, assembly GCA_002631895.1. NCBI lineage: Eukaryota > Metazoa > Chordata > Aves > Psittaciformes > Psittacidae > Agapornis > Agapornis roseicollis. The sequence goes on from NDXB01012185.1 coordinate 56,774, forward strand.
TTAAATTGCTAAACTTCCCAGGAAAGGCTTTCAAAATATACTAGAATTATTTAAGCAAGAGTATGCATTAAGAATATCCTATTGAGGACATTTCTTCACCATATGCTGGAAGCCAAATGCATGCTCACATGCTGCTTTCAGCAGATCAAATGTTTTCTGCCAAAATGAATCTATTATGTGAGAGAGCAGAAAAGGGCCATGGAATTGTAAATCATTTTATTCTGATGCACTTACAAGGCCTAACAGAAAAATGATCAATATTTGTATCTTTGTTATAAAAGTAGCCATTGCCAAAAGCAGTCCACGTATTCTCCAATAATACAGACTCTTAAAATTGCATTGTTTGTCCCTCTGTATCAGAGCTGTTTTTTCAGGGATTATAATACTTATGATGAAAGCCCATTGTTCTTCCAAAAGGAAAGCTAAATATTTCAGACTACACTAATGTGAACGGGACCTTTCCACAGTAATGACCCCAAATTGGTGCTGCAAAAAGGTTTTCTCTAAGTGATAACTAATGACAACAATAGCACACTCCTTCAAAGCTCTGACGGATTTAATGTGCATCAGCAATTCTCAAAGTTTCAATGAAGCAGGTGAAATTAACTTTACAGAAATCACATACTCAAATATTTGGTGAAAAACGAGCAGTAGTAATATGAAGATTTAGTCTAAGAAAGGTGCATATTCAACATTTTAAAGCAGCACTAGTTACCCTCTGCTTCAGGGATCTCTCCTGTAGACATGAAAAACAAGCCTACTAACAGGCTGAACTTAAAAATAAGCTCCTATACAGGGCCCTATATATATCCCAGGAAAATTTTTAGGGGTCTATACATCAAAAAAAGTTGAAATCTGCTGATTTATAATGTTAATGATCAGAAGTAACTCTACCCTTCTATCTTACTGGAAAGGAAAATACTATGGTTTATAGAAAACAGCCTGAAAATGTTTTCATATTCCCAGTTGATCTTCTCTAAAAATACATGCTCCAAATGCTTCCTTTCTAAAGGGCAATTACTAAATACATTTCACTCAGAGATTTTATTCTTGTCATGGACAACCAGCAGAAATAGTCACTTTTCTGCAGGACATGACATCACTCTGTGAGCTCAGCTCTCACACAGAATAAAAATCCCAGCCAGAACTTGCAAGTTCATGACAACATACACTTTCAAAAACTTCTATTAAAACATATATTTGACTTTTTTACACTATACAAATTTCTATCTTGTTATGTCATTATTTGCTCATGGAAAGCCTCATTTCTTTTATAAGCAACGGTATTACTAAAACATGTATTACTTTGAAACTGTAGAAATATTTAAACAGTAATGTTTCATGCAGTAAAAAGGACCAAAACACCATAATGATGCATTCCCAAATATCTTTAGAATTTAAATTAATCCATGACTTGCAAGACAGCTAAAGCAGAAGTGCCCTGTCCGCGCCATAGGAACCGTTACAGCACAACTGTGAAAATGAAGGAAAACGGCAATTACCCTAAAAGACATTTCAAGATTCTCGCCACCCCAGATATCCATTCCTGCATCGTAAGTTCCTATCTCTTCAAAGTAGTTTCTGTCAATAGAAAATAGGCCACCAGCCATAGTAGGGGTCCTAGTTGAAAACAAACAGAAAGAAAACAAAGGAAAAAGAAAAGAAAAGAAAAAATACCTTTTGAAAGACACTGTGGAATTTATTAAGTGACACTACAGTACATTTCACTACCTCAGACATTTTCACTATAAATATATTCTATGCACAGCAACTTAAATATAAACTACTAACAATAATAGTATGGTTTTGACTATATACTCTGTGTGCTTGACTTTCAAGCAGAGCTCCCCCAAAGCCGATGACAGCACTGACTGGGTGAGACCTGCAGGATTGCTTCCTACCTGCAATATCACATTTCCATAGATTATTTCAGGAGCATTGTAATGGTAAAGTGGATGGAATTTTGGCCTTCTGCATCCAGAACACCAGTTCAAATCCAATCTGAAATGCTTAGTGAAGACAGTTTAATGCCTCGGGTTTGCCATAGAGAGTAACTAAATGTGCATAAAATTGCCAGGCATAATCTCTCTTTACAGGATTATAAATCCTTACAACAGGCAAATCCAGTCAGAGTGCAACTTCTCTGTGTAAAGATGTCCTCTCTCCCCATAAATACCTGCTCTATTTTTTTCAGCATTTGATGTCTATGGGGGTTGGAACTAGATGATCTTAAGGTCCTTTCCAGCCCTAACTATTCTATGATTCTATGATTCTATGAAATGAAAACTTCTCACCCCAGTTCACGAACACCACTCGGAGATGCTGTACCAATTCGTAACTAATGCATACCCAACAAACCACAGCTCAACGAACCTCATGGGAGGCATGGTCCACACACACGTTAGCTCAGCTAAAGGTGTTGCCCCAAGCACAGGCTTTTCAGCCCAAATGTGTCCCTGCAGCCATTGCCACAAGAGCTGTGCTACAGTCCTGTCCTCCTTTCCAGATGTCAGGAGGGGTGTGGGGTGACAGCACCCACCACATGCAACAGATGGACTTTGGCGGAAGGAGTCTGCCAAGGCCTCAGCACCCCTACACCTACAGGCTTTGCTGGTGGGGACCTCAGGGCATGTTAGCTTAGATATGGATCAACAGTTATGTTTCTGTCCTCAACTTCAAACCCAGCTGCAAAACCAACTGCATAAAACATCATCAGGTTCAACAGGTTCAAACGCAAGGTCCTACACCTGGGTATGGGCAATCCCAAGCACAAACTGGGTGGGGACTGAACTGAGAGCAGCCCTGAGGAGAAACACTTGGGTGTTGGTCAATGAGAAGCTCATCATGATCTGGCTATGCGTGACCTTGCAGCCCAGAAAACCAACCATGTCCTGGGCTGCTTCACCAGCACCATGGCCAGCAGGTTGAGGGAGGGGATTCTCCCCCTCTGCTCCACTCTTTGTTGAGACCAAACCTGCAATTCTGGGTCTAGTTCTGGGGCCCCCACCATAAGAAGGACATGGACCTGTTGGAGCAAGTCCAGAGGAGGCCACAGAGATGCCTCAAAGGCTGGAGCACCTCTCCTATGAGACAGCACTGACAGAGCTGGGCTTGTTCAGCCTGGAGAGCAGAAGGCTCCAGGGAGACCTTAGAGCAGTTTCTGGTACCTAAACAAGTCAAGAAGAGAGCTGAAGAGGGGCTTTTTACAAGGGTAGGTAAGGAGAGGACAAGGGGAAATGGCTTTAAACTGACTTAGATTAGATATGAGGAAGACGTTTTTCCCTGTGAGGGCGGTGAGGCACTGGCACAGGGTGCCCAGAGAAGCTGTGTGCCCCATCCCTGGCAGTGTTCAAGGCCAGGTTGGACGGAGGTTTGAGCAGCCTTGTCTAGTGTTTAGGAAGGTGTCCCTGCCTGTGGCAGGGGGCTGAAACTGGGTGATCGTTAAGGTCCCTTCCAACACAAACCATTTTGGGATTTTATGAAAGTGGGCAAGACTGAATTTTGAGAATGCATAATATAATGCTAGCTCAACACATACAAGTATAACTGCACATCAACATGCAGTAACTACTGTCTGTAGCTCAAAGATTCAATCACAAAAATCAACTCATTCATTCAGATTATTTAGTAAGCCGCTTGCAAAGACTGGTAGGAATATCTGCTAATCTGTGGTCAGATTAGGCACCTGAATCTGTCCAAGTGCAGCATCTCCAGCACCAGCACTTACTTCTGCCCATCTAAAGCTCAGCTTCTGCAGGAGCTCCTACATTTGGAGACAGCCTCATACAAACAGTGATCTAAAACAAACTGCCACAATTTTTCCAGAAAGCAAGTAAACAGGAACAAAACTTTTCATGTGCAGTGCAGGAAAAAGCTAAAAGAGAGTCTTCACATGCATTCCTACTCATGGCAGAACCTGAATCACTTGGGCAGTTCCCAGATCTTCCTTCAGTAGGTTTCGTATGTCCTATATATGCAAGAGGAATTAGGTCAAGTACTCCCCTATTTACACACACAACCATAGAATTCAAGTCTTGGGTTAGTGTGGGTGTTGTAAGGTCTCCAAGACCTTAGTCACAGAGAGCAGTCACTCAGGGATGGGCATGGATGGTGCTGTGCTGCACAAAGCTTTTCCCAACATGGTAGTAATTAGCGCTCACTTGCTCTTGAACTCAGCAAATCCAGGTAATTTTCCAGCTGTGCAATTATTTCTTCTCCTGCAAGAGCTACCATTGCTCCCAGAAAAAACAAAAAACAAACACATGACTTAGCAATGAAATAATAGAGGACCCTGAGTTTGCCAACACTTCATTTCTATTTTTCTCTCTGTGCTCTCAGCAGTGGAAATGCTCAGTTAATTAACTCTGTCATTTGAACAGGGCTAAACCTTCCCAGGTTTCAAAGCCACTTTACTGCCCTCAGCCTTGCTGGGTTTCTGCCACAAGTAATATGGATGTCCCCAAAGCTATGCTGGGAGCATTGCAGTAAAGTGAGCAGATGGGAATGGCCAGGTGGTGTGACCCTGTACCTGATTGGGATCATGACGATTAAATACCACCTTGTACAGGAAACATAAAAGAAAGCTGACTCTTGAAATCTTTCTTAATTGAAATGGTTTTGTGCCAGATGAATATCAATGCAAAAATATTATATTTAAAATAAATTTCTATTATTGAGTACCCAGAAACTCTATAGGCCTATGCAAAACTATTCACACCTATACCAAAAGCTGTGGCAGTACATGGTTTGCTCACTCCCTCAAAACTGGCCAAGTCCCCTTCGGACTCTCAGCAATTCCCAAACATTCTGAGTGTGCCTGTGCCCAGCACTGCATGAACTAACCTCACCCCCTGCCTGCACTGATTTCCTGTCCCCACTAACCTTACTGAAGTGAGGAATGTCACTGGTTTCAAATTAACAAAAACATCCCTACTTCTCTGCCTGCAACAGAAACCTCACCCAAGACCAGATTACCAGCATTGTGACCAGCAGGTCAAGGAAGGGATTCTCCCCCTCTTGTCTGGTGAGACCACAACTGCATTGCGTGTCCAGCTCTTGGGCCCCAAACATAAGAAGGATGTGGAGCTGTTGGAGCAAGTCCAGAAATGGCCACAGAGATGCCCCAAAGGCTGGAGCACCTCTCCTAAGGAGACAGGCTGAGAGAGCTGTGCTTGTTCAGCCTGGAGAAGGTGGCAGCTCTGGGGAGACCTTAAAGCAGCTTCCAGTGCCNCAGATTACCAGCATTGTGACCAGCAGGTCAAGGAGGGGATTCTCCCCCTCTTGTCTGGTGAGACCACAACTGCATTGCCGTGTCCAGCTCTTGGGCCCCAAACATAAGAAGGATGTGGAGCTGTTGGAGCAAGTCCAGAAATGGCCACAGAGATGCCCCAAAGGCTGGAGCACCTCTCCTAAGGAGACAGGCTGAGAGAGCTGTGCTTGTTCAGCCTGGAGAAGGTGGCAGCTCTGGGGAGACCTTAAAGCAGCTTCCAGTGCCTAAAGGGGCCAACAAGCAAGTTGCTGGGGCAGTTTTTACGGGGTAAGTAAGGATAGGACAAGAAGGAATGGTTTAAACCAACAGAGGGGAGATTTGGATTAGATATAAGGAAGAAGTTCTTCGCTGTGAGGGTGGTGAGACACTGGCACAGTTTGCCCAGAGAAGCTGTGGCTGCTCCATTCCTGGCAGTGTTCAAGGCCAGGCTGGATGGGGCTTTGAGCAGCCTGGTCTAGTGGAAGGTGTCCCTGCCTGTAGCAGGTGGTTGGAACTGGGTGAGCTTTAAGGTTGCTTCCAACCCAAACCATTCTGTGACTCCATGATGATTCTATGATACTCTCCCTCCTCTCCTTCTTTATCCTTTCATTTTTTCCCCTGAATGAAGACAGTCTGTGCTTGAATGTTACAAAATTTTCCATTTTCACAAAGATTCAGGCATAATCAATTTTTGAAGGATGCAACTGAATTTTACACATAGATCTGGATTCTTCTGCAGTGTCATTAGCAACTGCTCATGAAAACCAATGTTTCCCTAATAACTCACTAACTGAAATTGGAAGTGCCGTGTTTAATGCTGTAAAACATAAGCAACTATGCACCAATGTATGCCACAGATTCTCAGACAACTGAAATGCAGCAGGCAGAACTTTTCTCTGTTATGTAAATTTAATGTTGCACGAATAGATTTGCAGAGCTCTCACTGTAAACCCAGCTGAAATAGTAGTATTAGACAGAGTAATGGTTCCTACAGGTTTTTTTCTCAGCTTTGTGCCTACTAGCTATATTTTGCCTATGTGAAGTTATAATAACAACTGCAATAATGTGTTATGATTAACTCTAATCAACATTCAAACCGACTTTTGATTTTATTTTGGATATAATGTCTGTTTCTCATGTCTACAATTATTAGCAGCAGGCAGGATTCCTGGTCATGTACGTGCACCTTTGACTCTCCCAAGAAGGGCTGCAGAACATGACGCATGGCAGTAACCCCAGGTCTGCTGCATCCCTCCGATCCCCCATATGCAGCCCAGCGTGCTGTGTTGGGCAGGGAAAACGAGAAGGGGCTGGTGTGGAGCAGCTCCAAAGGGGATGTTCAAGCCAGGTCCCCCCAGCCCGTGAGCTCCCTAAGGCTGTGTACCACCACCTCATCCTGCATCCAAGCTCCCCATCCTGGCACCTTCTCAACAGTGTCCAGCAGCCATAACAGCAACACCACTAATGACCAAGGCTGCTATTTACATACCTTAGAATAAGAATTTTACACTGGTTTCAAATACTGCTGTACATCATCCAGGTGTAATCAACTCTCAGTTTAATCAGCCGTAATAATAAGAGGATAAATACAATATGCTCTGAATATTTTATCTTGTAGTTTTCCTCCCAGTAAATAATTTATACTTGATAAAATATTTTCCGGAAAAAAATATGGTTTTGTTTTTAGGTTTTTTTTAGTATTTATAATACTAGCCTGGAGTGTCTTCAGCTTAAAAATAACTAAGAACAAGAATGGAAATATCCAGAGAAATGTGCTGTGCTGAGACTGTAAATGCCCAGCACAGAAATACTTAATGTTTTTAATACTGTTGATGTAAGAAGACAAGATGTTTGTAAACTAATCTTACAATGCAGGCAAGTTTTCTATTGCCGCAGGCAAAACCACAGGAGGAGAAATGAGTTCACTTAAATGTTCTGCAAAATAGAAATGTTGTACAAGTGGAAAAAAAGAAGAATTAAAGGTTTAGCAAGACCGCTGGCTTTAGCTGGCATTACCCATGAACACTGACCATTGAACCAGGCCCCACCTGAGAAAGTAGCCCAGAGCTACCTGTTTCTGTAATTCCCAGATCCACCTGCATCCCCACATCATCTACAGGAAGATTCAGCTTTAAGCTGCACTTCTGCACAAGGCAAACATCCAGGTTTTACTCCCAGAGAGCCCTCTGGGAACAGAAACAGGCTTTGCACTTAAAAATAACACATTTTCACAAGGTCTCATTATTTATAAGGTTTACAAAGCCAGAGGTGACTCCAGTGACAGTGGAAGTCACAGCAGTTATTCTGCATGGAAACGAAATCCCGAGGTGCATCCAAACATCAATGAATAGTCTTGACTACTGAAACAAAAGAAAATACAACTATGCCCATGGATATGAGTCCTTGGGGCTTGTTGTACTCTCACAGTAGGAAATTTCCACCTACAGCAACACCTAGAAGCCTCTGCAATCCCCATGGCTCTCAAAGCCACAGTTCCTCTCTGATTTTGCAAATACACCTGAAAAAAAAACAAAACCCACCCAAAACATTTCCACTGATTCTAACAAACCTCAAAGAATGAAGCATTTGTCTTGAACACCTGTTTTCAGGAACAACCTTTTCTTCAGGGTTTTCTTCTAAATGTCCCCTCCCTGTTGTCAATTTACAGTGTCGGTCCTAGCAAAGCCATCTCATGCACTGAAACCTTCCTGATCTGCTTTTGATCATGTACATGTAAAAAAACTGTAAGTACTTTTTTAAAAGCCCCAAAGAAATGCCACAGACTTCTACCTTCTCCTGTCCCAAGATGTGAAGCACTGAGAGGGGGTCAGGGAGGAGAGAGCAAGACCCAGAACCCAGAAGAGCTCCCGCCATGAACACTGCCCACCCTTCTCTACTGCCTTTAAATAGGGAGTGCTTGCAACCAGGAAATGTTTTCACCATTCAAGAATATTCTGGGAAAGGTTATGCTACCAGGGTGTTAGCTGACTTGAAAGAAAGTCAGATAAGAGAAGAACTAGAAAAAAGAACAAGAGAAGGGACCTTAGACTGGGGTTTAAGAAACAGAAGAAGAAAAGGAGCAAAAGTGGCAAGGGCTAGTGTGTGAAGAGCAGCCATAGCATGCATATATGGCTCTCAGATAAGAACCTGATCTGGCTGAGGCAAAGCATCCCTCATTAGTGTGCAAGGCACCCATGAGTTCCTGCCATTCTGTTTGCTAAAAATATGACAATCTAACTTTTCTAACGGAAGTCAAGAAGAAAGCTCCTTCACAGCTGTACTGCATGACAATTAGTTGTGGGGTTTTCATATCAGAGTCACTGAATTAATTAACCTTTTCCCACTAAATCTAGAGATTCCAAGAAAGGCAGATATTTGACTCAAATAACTCAGGAATTTAGCAGTTCCTATTCTCTGGGTAAACATGCAAGCAACATTTCATGTCTACAAACTGGAAAGAATCAGGCACCCTATTTCCAGAGCACAGTCCCTTTGACCTTCAATTTCACTGGGGTTACTGGTCACAGCTGCGCACTATTTGGACTCTGCTTATTGACTAGCGAGCAGTTAGATATCCTGACCTTTTCCACAAAAATACTTATACCATAACACAAATTATATACATAAGTAATAAACTGTATATAAAATAATTCATAGTTTGAAATGTATGCATTATGATTTTAAATCAAAGCAAAGGTAGGGACTTATCAATGTTGTTATGGAAGAGAAATACTTTGAGTAAAGCTTTTGTCAGTTACATGGATTTTTAATGCAATGAAAAGCAGAATTTAGAATGCTTTCAGAAAAAAATATTAGAAATTTTAGAAAAAAGAATTTTGAGTTCAGCTGTTATATTTGCATGCACACAAACAGGTAACCCAACAATGTCTCTATTCCATGCCTATTCCATTGATGATTACAAAGAAAAAAATAGGAATAAAGACACATTTAACCCACATGAGACTGAAGTAATGTTTGAGGAAAGCAACATGGAACAAAAAAATGAACTTGACAATTTGTTTCTAAATTTTTGGTATGGGTTAGGCTTTTGTTTATTTTTATTCCCCCATTTTTTGAATGTTCAGGTGGCAACAGCTGCCAAAACCATTCTCAGCTGAAATACACTGTGCAGAATTTGTGACACCTCAGGACTGATGTAGTGCAGCAGCCTCTTGGACTGCCCTTGATAAGCATTTGGAAATACCAGCTGGCGTTGAACACTTATTAAATGTTGTTTCCTACAGGAAGGCTGTTATCCCCAAGCAGCAGCACAGATCACTTGCTTTGCTGATTCTCATCCCATTGGGTAAAAAGGAAAACGAAACAAGGTGCACCTTCTCCTGACACTGAAGAGGCTGAAATGCCTTTACTATGTGGTCAGAGACAGCATCTCTATGTCTAAGAGCTGACACTTTAGGCTGAAGCCAGCACAATTATACACCAGCACTCAGCTCTTCAGTCTAAAACACTTGCCTAAGAGATATTTCTAGGACATGCGGCACTTGGCATTAACCTCTGTCTTCTTCACCCACACCCTGCTCACTAACACCCATCTCACCAGGAGAATCCCCAGAAGCCCAGGGGAAAAAAAAAAAGTGCTGTTTTTTGTTTTAATAATTTTAGGAGTCAGTCACACGTCTGATTCTGGATTAACTTTAAGTAGTACTCCATTTCAAGATAGGAGAATAAGAGGTAGCATTTGCATTTCTTTGAGAACTCCCTGTGTCTGTGAATTTTTTCTCAGGAGAGGCAGGATAAACAGAGCCCAGTGAGGGGCAAGGCAGGAGCACTGCAGGAGGCTCTGCAGCTTGTTAGGGTAATTAACTCTACCAATTTTAACACACACCTGAGCTCTAATGAAATAGCTGCTGGCAGACTTCACAGCTGAGTGCTAACATTCTAGATCAGGAGAAAAACAGTTCTCTCAACTCAAAAATAGCTTCATCACCCCTCTGCTAACAACAGGGTCTCTCCTTGGGACCCTGCTCATGTTTCCCAAGATCACTGGCTAAAAATAAAATCTAAAAAATTTGATCCTTTCCACAGACTTTTTAAAAGGGTCTGTAGGAACAGGACAGGGGGAATGGCTTTAAACTGACTGGTGGTGGATCCAGATTAGATATTAGGAAAAAAGTCTTCCCTGTGAAGGTGGTGAGGCACTGGCACGGGTTACCCAGAGAAGCTGTGCCTGCCTCTCCCCTGGCAGTGTTTAAGACCAGGTTGGATGAGGCTTGGAGCAACCTGGTCTAGTGGAAGGTGTCCCTGTCTATGGCAGGGGGTTAGAACTAAGTGATCTTTCAGATCCCTTCCAACGCAAACCATTCTGTGACTCCATGATTCTGTGACTCCAGGCTTTGAAGGACAAGCAATGAAAGATTTTGCCCATTTTCTGGCATAAGCAATTCTGAAAAGCTTTTCTTGACCCACCCACTGCCTTACCTGGAAGTGTGTCACAAACCTGTGCTGTGACTGTTGCTCCCTAAGATCTCCCTTTTATCTGCCTGCTTTGCACAGCTGGGGGTATACAGGACTAGAATTCTGTCCACTTCATCATGTCTCTCACTCAGGATTGAAACCATTACATACATTTTATTTTTTAAAAGAAAACTTTTCATGAAGACCACAGAAGCTATTAGAGCTGAGCAAATAACCCACTGCAAGTAATTTATTCAATTTGTTCTGTTTCAGCTTCATTTAAAATTTTATAGAGGTTTTGTTACAGTCTGTGGCTTAAGCAATTAAATGAAAGAGGTCAGGAATGATCACAGGAATTCAGGACATATCTTAGATCATTTTTGACTCAGTGTGCACAGTCATCAATTTTCTTTTCTAGGCAATAAAAGCATACATTTTAAGTGCAAATCATCATAACCAAATACTTGGATTCAGTGTTCAACAATTTAAATTTCAGAAATATGTTCTGGTATTTGCCTTAAATTATGAAAAGACAGTAACATCTGTAAACACAAGGTCAACAGGCTATTTGCAGAAAACAGGGAAGGAACTTAAAAATCAGGTAATATTTTCAATTACTGTATAGTGAAAAAAAGATATACAGGTGTTTTCTCAGCTCTGATACCTACATCGCAGCATTAAGGACAGGTCAGATTTTGGTCTTCACTACACTGAACAGTGTGCCATTCTCTGACACATGTTCTCTGATACTGCAGCAAAACCTGAGATATATAGCATTATAATCTACATAAAGAAGTACACAGTAGAGTTAAGTAGCTTAGTTCTCTTGATTTACTCACCTTACAGGCAAGGTCCTGTCTCCTTTCCTCCTGTCCATCTCCCTTTGCGGAACTGGATACCAGCGAAAGTTCAGTTTCCAGTTAAACCCTCCGTAAGTCATATCAGATCCAGCCATGTATTCAAAAGTGTCATCACTGATCACGTCAATGATTGGGCATACAACAGTTTTCCTGTAAGGAAATAATTGGGCTTTTTTAAACAAAAAAGATTTCCACTGTAGTTAAGAAAGAGTAAAAAATTCAGAGTATTGATGGTCACACAGAAAAAAAATTATGCCTGGTAAAAAGAATGGAGAAAGGTGGCCATCAACATGGGGGACATGCAGACCCTGTGAAAGCAAATGGAACAGGTTGTTGTCATTACTGGCATTATTATTCTTACTGTCAGCAACATAAATCCTGCTGTAAGAATCAAGTTTTTCACCTATCCATTTAGAAATTAGATTTTGACACAAATATTAGAAAACCCTCTACCTGCTGTATAAATTAAAAAAGAATTAAAAAAATAATCTTTATTTTCAGATCAATGATTTGTTTCATTTCTATTTTTTAGCAGAACAGAGGAACCAAGGACTGGCCTGGAGGCAGGAGGCAGATCCCTGCACCTGGAGGGGGAGAGCTGCCCTTACCTGTCTTCCTTTATCCTGGCCAGCAGTGGCTCGAGCCAGCCCAGGGTGCACTCACAGTGTGCGTCCAGGAATGTTATCACCTGCCCTTTAGAGGCTGCCGCCCCACGGAGCCGCGCACGGATCAGTCCTGACCTCTGCTCCATCCGAATGATTTTTATGGAGACTTCCAGATTTTTCACGTAATTCTCTAATGAGGCTTTCAGAAACTCTGTCAGAGATAATTGGAAAAAAAACAAACAAACAAA
>NDXB01012186.1:0-21197 GCA_002631895.1 Agapornis roseicollis
ACTTGCTGAGGGCGCGCTCAATCCCACTGTCCATGTCAGCGACAAAGATGTTGAACAAGACCGATCCCAGCACTGATCCCTGAGGGACACCACTCACCACTGGCCTCCATCTGGACACTGAGCCATTGACCACAACTCTTTGTGTGAGGCCATCCAGCCAGTTCTTTATCCACTGAGTGGTCTACCTATCAAATTGATGTCTCTCCAATTTAGAGACAAGGATGTCGTGTGGGACAGTGTCGAATGGTTTTCTGTCCTCCAAAGTGTTTATTATATAATTGGAAGTCTGAAATTCCTGCAAAGTATGGGACATTAATTGGTAGACATTGGTATACCTTTGTTTTTAAACTCAATAATAAAAAATTAGAGGCTCCTAACTGGATTTATGCATAGTAAGATCGCATGACTTACTATGATCCCTTTCTCAAAAAAGGGATCACTCATCAAGGTGGTGATGTGCTTTGTAGAATATTCCTTTCTGTTGGTCCAGTGAAGGAACAGATGCATGCAAGACTGGATTTCACCTACTAATTGGTATTTTTTTTTAACCCAGAGGCCATTGGTCACCTTTTTTTCTGTCTTGATAGGTTCTTGGGTGACATCTTACTGCATGATAATTGCAGGATGACTTGAAGCACACAAATACAGTCTCCCAAATTGTCACCTGAAAACTCTGGTTGTTACTGATACTTAGAATTTTGGTAATTAAAATTTAATCAATAGTTTATAATACTTAATTTTAATAATTTAGCATTATAAGAAATGTTTTAGTGAGTAGTATGTTTGTATGGTAACCAGGTGCTCTTATGAAATTCCCTGTATAGCCCTGTACCAGGACCCAAAGGGATAGGTCAAAATCATTTCATAGCAACAGGTAGTACAAGCAGTTTATGTAGAATAATGCAAGTAGCTGTCAAGGTCTAGATTAATGAGAACAAAGAAAGCCAACCGTAACTGTTTATAGTTACCTGCCAAAGAGACTGTGGAATTAGGTAAAAGGCAATTCTGGCAGGGGGAGATTGTGACCACCGACTCACTGACCACCTACCCAAATTATACCCCAGACTCATTTCTAGAGGATTCTAACTTTAACATAGAATTGGAAATAGGAGGAGAATATGTTAATGATTGTTGGGAAATAACATGTTTATGTATGAGTAGGCTCTATGTGAGAAGCTTGATTTTGGTGCAAGGTGTGCACGTTAGGAGGAGCTATCCCCCGTGCACCCGGCGCCGTAATAAAGAAGTGTCTGCTTATCTACATCCCATTGATGTTGATAAGTTTCTTATTCCGGATTTTCGGTAACAAGGTCACAGAGAAAGCTGTGGCTCAAAACTCAACACCATTTTCTAAGGAAGTGTCACCTAAAGTATTCAGAGGGCTACCTCCTGGAAAGAGAAAATACTCCAGTCTTCTGTAATTACTGTGGGCTACCTAACAGGATGATCTTGAATGCAATATGGACCACCAACATCATAGAATCATAGAATCATAGAATCATAGAATCATAACATCAAGCCTGTATGAAGGATTTTATTGACGATGTCAACAGTTTTTAAGTGTAGCCACTTTAGATGAAATTGTTTTTACATGCAGACAAAAGGCATTTGGCTGTGGTAAAAAAAATAATGCATTTGGTATACAGTAATTAATCACTGTAACAGTTTGCCACTAACTGGAATATCACCTTCCTCTAAAAGCAATAAACTTACCCCTAAACTTCAGAAAACTATCCGACTTTAAAAACAGAATACCTTTTTCTTCAAGGAAGATGAAAAATTCCCCTTCCAATATGTTTATAAACCCAATAAGGCAAAGGAATTTATATTTAATAATTCTACAATATGATCTTTCAAGAAAGTCATAGCATAGGTCAAATGAGCTGTAGTTGTGAGACAGACTGAAAGCAGACAAGAAAGTAGAGTTCAGGCTTTAAATAAAGAATCATTGGAATTCTGTTAGAGAAAGTAGTGCCAAGGGAGAATTTAAAATTTCTTCAATATTCTTCAGGTTTATCATAGCATATTGAATAAAAATCAAAATGGCTGTTCCTTAATCTTCCAGAAAGCATTAATAACCAAGGTAGGCAATGTGGAACAATATTACTGCTCATATCTATGAATTTAGATATTCACACCACCATTCTGCTTTTCTAACTTCATTTGTTTAATGAGAGACAAAATTGAAGGCTGGTAGCCCTTATGTCAGCATCCCCAGCTATGCTTTACAGGGGCAAGGTTCCATCCCCTTGTGGCAAAAGCTGTTTCTTCCCAAGCAGGTAGTGCTTATTTTCCAGTGTAAACTGAGCTGCAGCACTGTGTAGCTCGCTGTGTGTATAGCACTTCATTATTATTCTTCCCATATTGCCATCAAGGCAAGGAAAAAAAATCAGTCCCCTGATACCCTGTGCCTGGCACAGTATTAGCCTCAGTATTTACAAGCAGTGGGAAGTTCATCTCAAAATGGTAAAATGCCATCTTGGACTCAGAAAAAATGACAGCATGTGGATGTCTGATTTCAAATGAGGAACCCTAAAATATAAACCAAGCAGCTTTTCTAGGAGAATCCCACTCTAAACAGGGAGAGTTGATTCATCGGTTTGCTTCCTTTTAATTTGATCGCTCACTCTCAAATTGAAGTGTTAAAAGAACATCATGTTTTTAAAACCATGAGGAGCTCAGTGATGTCTACATGCCATTTGCTGCAGTCATTATGTTTTTTTGCCCACACTTGAAGTTAGCTAGAAGCAAGCGAGCTCTGAATGAACGCTTGATAGCTGTGCTTGCATAAAGCTGGGCCCAAGCTAATAAGCCTTGCTAAGAATCAATATTTTGTTGTTGCTGTAGGTTGGAGACACATTAACATGGCTGTGTAGCTCCAGCAAGGCTCTACCGTCAGTGAAGTAAGCTCATGTCTGCTTGGGGTATGTGTGTACAAATTCACAGGCTGAGGGAATAAGAGAAGCAAAGCAGGTTTTATGTGCGACAAACAATAGACTTAGTGCCTGTGCTGCAGTTATCCCCAGCACCTCAGCCAGCACAGTCAATCTGCTGTTATTAAGGAGACACCAACTAATCCTTCTGCATCACATCTCAGGGAGCATAGAGCATATGACAGCTTCCAGAGTCACAGCTCCAGCTCTGGTCTGCTTCCGAGACAGCCCAGCTGTACCCCACGACTGCTGCAGGGGCCAGGTTATAAAGCCAACAATTGGCTTATTGTCAGTCTTAATTTTCAGCCACAGATTTGTTCTGTTCTTTTACAAATATTATAATTAAGGTGATGTGAATGCTTAGCAATCCTGATTTACAATAATGACATATTATCCATCCCTAATTGCTGTTCAATGCAAATTGTCTCCTTGGAACACCTGATAAGAACAAGTTTTAAAAGCAAGAACCAGAGCAACTACTTAGGATGTCAGACCACTGAGGACAGGGCAAGCAAAGGTCCACCGGAGTCAGAGGAGGTAGCAGTGCAAGCCAGTAGAAGAGAGGCTCCACTGTGCCTCTACTTCTTAGTGGAAACTCCATAGCTGTAACACCAGCTCTGCATCTGATGCATCACTCTGGAGTGTGAGACACCACATGTCAGAAGTGTGCTGTGAAACATATGTTCATGTTTTCCCTTTAAGACAGAGTATTTCACATTTCATTTTTTACATATACTTTAGATTACAGATGAATCTATTGTACCAAAATATTGGCAGCTGCTTTCCAACATGGGAGACTGCCTCCCATGCTCAGCAAACTCTCCAGGCTTTTGACTATAAAACATTTCAGCAGGGTCTTGTATATTGATATTCATTACCTGCACAGTTTGCATAACAGATATGTAAACAGTCCAATCTATAATATCAGCTCATATTGACTAGCTATTTCTACCCTGAAGTAGGAATGTCAAGCTTCAATTGATTCATATGCACGTGCTTGTGTAAACATAATTCAAAAATAACATGTACAAGATAAAGCACATACACACATACATTCCCATGTGGAGTAACCTGGGGATGCACCACAGCAAAAAACTGGTGTACCAGACAGAGCTAGTCAATAAAATGCAAGGTATAAACTCCAACTGCTGCTGGCTGCTACAAAGCTGTAGGCCAGTAGCTGCCTGCAAGCCACAGGAAGGCCAGTGAGAAAGGGTACAAAGCTGGGCTGCCTGGGAGGAGGAGGAGGACTCTAAGAAAGGACAGTGACTGGGACAAAGGGATGCTCTGTGTACCAAAATTACCAGAATACCTCTCCCTTTCCTCTCGAGCACACTGAAGAAACTGACTCACACCTACCTTGCACAACCAATTAGAAAGGGAAACTTCACTCACATGACACAGTCTAAATATTTCATAGAATCATAGAATACCTGAGGTTGGAAGGGACCCTTAAGGATCATTGGTTTCAACATCCTGCTTCTTGCAGGACCATCTAAAACTAAACCATATGACTAAAAGCACCATCCAGATGCTCCTTGAACTCTGACAGGCTTGATGCCACGACCATTTTTCCTGGGGAGCCTGTTCCAGTGACTGACTGCCTTTTCAGTGAAGAAGTTTTTCCTGGTGTCCAACCTGAGCTTCACCTCCTGCAGCTTCATTCCTATCACTGATGACCAGAGAAAGAAGATCAACACCTCCCTCTCTGCTCCCCACCTTGGGAAGTTGTAGACCACAATGAGGTCATCCCTTGGCCTTTTCTTCTCAAAGCTGGACAAACCCAATGANAGCTTCATTCCTATCACTGATGACCAGAGAAAGAAGATCAACATCTCCCTCTCTGCCCCCCACCTTGGGAAGTTGTAGACTGCCTTTTCTTCTCAAAGCTGGACAAACCCAATAACCTCAGCTGCTTCTCATAAGTCTTCTCATAAGTTCTTTCACCATCTTGGTTGCCCTCCTCTGGACACTCTAATAGTTTGATATCATTATACTGAGGTGCCCAAACTGCACACGGTACTTGAAACACGTTGTGAGGCACAGGACAGTTGCTTAATGCTGTAGGAAGAATAGCTTTTACCTTAGTCCTAGGGAATAATAGCAACAACAAAATAGTTAAGAACACAGGACAGTATTTAGAAACTTGACTAGAATTTTCTGCCTTTCTTTTGGCAGAAAATCCACTGACAAGATTTTCTAGCTATTTTCTTACCTTGTTTTGCTTGTTTTTTAACTAAGTAAACCTCATTAAATCCAAAATCAAATGGCTCAACACAAACATTACCATTATAATGACAGTCTGAATGAAAGCAATGAAAAAAGTCATAGAACTAAGCAGTTTGTTTTACAAAAGAGAAAGGAGTTCCTTGGGCAGAAGAGAAAAAGGCACTTCAGCTGTTGCTTTGTCAAATCAGGCCTAGACCCTCATCCTGCAGCTCTCCATTTCCACAAACAATTTTCACTGACACTCTCCACTGGTGATAAGAGGGACCATATTTTGCACCCTGATGCTGTAAGATCTGTGTGCCCTGCATTTCTATCTATTGAGGGCTCGTCATCTAATGTTTTCAAGATAAAAAATAAAAGAAGCTCAATGATGAGAAAAAAAAGATATCGTAGAGCAGCTGCAGCTGTAATTGGCTGAAGGGCTAACAAATGACCTAATATTCTACTAGCAAGGATTTATCCAGCTGCTCACTGCTCTGATTAAATAGGACTAATCCATCAGATGAAAATTGCTTCGCTGGCTCAAGAAATAAACTTACCTCTTTCTTAATTTTTCTTTAATTTTATTATGGGAAGATAAAGCTGCACTTCTCTAAACCAAAAGTTTGCTCTTAATTATTAATGGATAATTTTATAAATTATTATAAATAATTTTAATCTATAAAATTTTATAAATTTTATAAATGTAAACCTACTCTCATGGAGCTCTCATGATGCTGCTGCTTCTGATCTTTATTTAAAGCTGCGAATTAAAACAAAGCACTAGAAGTCACAGACTTCTGAACACTGAATATATTTCATACCAGCTGCAGAGCCTTTTCCAGTATTTGACCTCTGAAATAGGAAGCTACCACAGCTATAATTGGCATTTGATTGATCACAATATATACATATCCTTGTTCCACTTCTGATAAATGCTTTGCATTGTAAGATAAATATGCCCAATTAAATTGTAATCAATATGATTTTTGAAGTAATTTGGTCCCCATCATCAAAAATAATATAAAAGGAATGTTAAAAATGATTGAACCTTTGACAGGTCTCGCCTTATTTCTGTTCTCTCTCCTGACTCAGCATCTCAGAATCCTGCCCTTAAATCCTGGCTGGCACACAGGCTCCCTTTTCCCTGGACCACCTCAGTGTGCATGTGCCAGCCACAGACCACTATTCTTTAGGATTCTGCTACTGGAGCTAATGGAGCATTTTCCCCCTCATCACCATCTTTGCCTTAGCCTTCCTCATACTGAGGAGAAGTGTGATTCGAAGCCTTGAGTGTACTGCTATCAAAAGAACTAGAACTTTTAGTATCAGATAGTATACTGCAGTATATTATACACCTTTAGCTAATTTCACAGTGCTTCAGCAAACAATATGGGTCTAGTGCTAGGAAGCATCACTTGATCTGCTACTAATTCCTGCCAGCAGAATGCATATATACATAAAAAAAATTAATTAAAAAAAGAGGAGAGATAAAGGGAGAAAGCAGGAAAACTGAACAGTCCAGGAACTTCTACTTAGAGGAGGGAGGCACTTGTTACGAATCCATTTCATGAACAGAATGTTCCTTTTCCAGTGACATTTGTAAAAGCCAATTTCCAATGCAGCATGCCTTTTTGCACTGAAATACATGACAAATCTTCCCTATAAAGCCATTCAAGACCTTAGCATCCATCCAAACAAACAAAAAATAGTCACTGTGGCAGCATTTTCTTTCCCCCTTTGCTCAGGTGACCTCCATCAATATCATGTTTTACTTCTGTTCTATATGGCTGAGATCATGTTTCAGGATCTTGCTCCTGGAGATTGCTATGGCTTTGGATCTGGGACAGCTTCACTGCTGAACACATGAAATATAATGGAAATGCTGGAAGATCCTTCAGGCGTGTTTGCTGGAATAGACCCTTAAAAGAAACAGGAGAGACCAAAGAGTTTATGAATGTAAGATCTATCTTCATAGAATTATAGAATAGTTAGGGTTGGAAAGGACCTTAAGATCATCAAGTTCTAACCCCCCTGCCAGAAGCAGGGACATCTCACACTAAACCATGACACCCAAGGCTCTGTCCGACCTGGCCTTGAACACCGCCAGGGATGGGGCACTCACAACCTCCCTGGGCAACCCATTCCAGTGCCTCACCACCCTAACACTAAAGAATTTCTTCCTTATATCCAATCTAAACCTCCCCTCTTTAAGTTTGAACCCATTACCCCTTGTCCTGTCACTACAGTCCCTAATGAAGAGTCCCTCTCCAGCATCCCTATAGGCCCCCTTCAGATACTGAAAGGCTGCTAGGAGATATCCACACAGCCTTCTCTTCTCCAGGCTGAACAGTCCCAACTTTCTCAGCCTGTCTTCATACAGGAGATGCTGCAGTCCCCTGATCATCCTCGTGGCCCTCCTCTGGACTTGTTCCAAAAGTTCCATGTCCTTTTTATATTGTTATCTTGTCATGTTGTCTTTTTCTCTGTTGTTACAGAGATGGAGAAGAAAGAGGACTTGGGGTATGGAATATCTTCCACACAAGAACTGCATAAATCTACCCTCCTTGTTTCATAAAAGTGGTGACTGATAACATTAGTAGGTCTGTAATCTAATGAATNAGTCCCTCTCAGCCTGTCTTCATACAGGAGATGCTGCAGTCCCCTGATCATCCTCGTGGCCCTCCTCTGGACTTGTTCCAAAAGTTCCATGTCCTTTTTATATTGTTATCTTGTCATGTTGTCTTTTTCTCTGTTGTTACAGAGATGGAGAAGAAAGAGGACTTGGGGTATGGAATATCTTCCACACAAGAACTGCATAAATCTACCCTCCTTGTTTCATAAAAGTGGTGACTGATAACATTAGTAGGTCTGTAATCTAATGAATGAGGTAGAGAAAATGAAGAGAGCAATTATTTACAGTAACATGCAATATAAACAGTGACACCATCAGGCACTGAAATTTATAGATAATAAGGGAACTTGCTGGCACTGAATGTTGAAGGTGGCAATGGTGTAAACAGATATTTAGACTTGATGGTTATGGCAATTGATGGTTCAGATACAACCCCCAGCTCACAAAGCCTTAAAACTGCTGAGTAAAGATGGGCAAGGATGATCCATGCTGGGTATGCACTCTGTTTCTGGCTCTTTTTCCCTAACTTCCCTTCTCAAACCAGTGGAACTAACACAAGATCTGCGTTCTTGCTAGCCTGCAATCTGAAAAAGAGATTTTACAGAAGACATACACTACAGGAACTGTAAAGAATGTGCCAGACAACAAATGCAGGCATAGAATCATAGAATGGTTAGGGTTGGAAAGGACCTTAAGATCATCTAGTTCCAACCCCCCTGCCATGGGCAGAGACACTTCACACTAAACTGTGTCACCCAAGGCTTCATCCAACCTGGCCTTGAATACTGCCAGAGATGGAGCACTCACAACCTCCCAAGTCCCTCTTAATTTTCAATACACAATGTAATTTAGCCACCAAAGAAATGGAACAGCAACCAAAGCTGTAACTTGACTTGTATTTCCCCAAATGGCAATATCAGAAACAGCCTTTACAAGATCTACCTGGCCAAATAAAAGGTCAGATTCTGGTGAATCGCACTGTTTCCTGGATCTAACAGAGTATCTCTTACAAGATGCATATCTCAGCATTAGAAGAGTTCACAGTTTTACCCTGTTCAAATCAGTAATCGTAAGCCTACTACAAACTGTAAGTAAACAACTAATCAAAAGAATCAGAGTATCAAACTGATTAATATTTGCTCTTAAATTTAATTTGCATTTCTGTTAATGAATTAAAAGTGTGCTTCTTAGAGGAAAATTTTGCAACCTTGCTTAATCTGACTTCCCATCTCCTCAAAATGAAGGCAAAAATAGAAGAAAGCATTAGCAAAAGGTGCTATTTATGTTAAGTGCAAGTGAATATTATTACTGAAAGAACTGTGTATAGGTCTTGTCCTTCAGCAAGAAACCTTGACTTGAGCCAACCTACTGTCTTGCCCAAGGGACCCAATCACTAGCCATGGGCTCGTTTCAGCATTCCTGACATTTGGTCCTTAACTCTCTCTGACATCTGTGGGGCCCCGGGGACCAAGCCCTCCTGGCAGAACAGGAGAGATGGCAGCAGTTCCAGGGAATTGGTTTCTTGTGGGTAGAGCAAGTATTTTCTAGTGCTAAAATTGGTGGTAGTCAGCTCCCTGCTACGATCTCTCCCCACATCTCATCTTCATCTTGAAGCTTACATGAAACCCATGCTCTGTGTAAGGCTCTGAAAAGCTGATCTAAAAAGACATGTCAAGGCTTTTACTGTCATAAGAAACAGAGGCTTGTAAAATTGTGATTGTTAAGCCTCTTCAGCCAAGTGAAGCAGGGGAAAAAACATACATCTAAAGGTTTTGGTAAACACATCTGAATTTGCCATCTTGGATAACTGAGTATTGCAATAAAATGCCAAGGAGAGACTAATACATACTTACACGCTACTAATTTCCCGGTTTCAATAAATCCAGTATAATAAAATTGACAGATGCTGTTTTACCTACTCAAGTGATTCATGAAGGGCCTGAAACCGTAATGCTGCAACAAGATATGCCATCTGTGCTAGGGTTTGGGGTTTTATTTAAGTAAAAAGAACTGACTGGCCGAAAACTGGTGACAGCACATGATTTGCCTAGCACAAAATGAGAAACTTGCCACCTTTGCCTATAGAAGTGAGACAATTACTGCACTTGCCTATTATTTTGCTATTCATTGTCTACCCAGACTGTTATTTTCAAATGCTGAAAAGAAAGAAAAATAAATCAAAGAACAAATTGAAATTTAAAACAAAATCAGATATCTTTCATGTCTCCTTTTAAAATTATGTTAATTGGCATGCATTTTTAATGACAACATTAGCAGCAAGTAATAAAAAGTCAGCAGGATCTACACATGGATAAATAATAACACACTAATGATAATTACATAAACCTTCTGTGTAGTGACATGTGGGTCAGGAATTGAATTTGCACTCTCAAATTAAATCATCTATCAGGTCCCCACATCATCAGTAACGAATGTCACTGGTAGGTTTCATTCTCCCATATCCAGAGTGCTCTCACAGTTCTGTTTGTTGACATCCACTGAAAGATTATGTTTCAAGGCCAAATCTTGACACCTAAAGGTACTCAATGGGAGTATTGATTGCAAAAGAGTGGCAACATTTTTGTTTCAGGAAAGAAGTTATTTCAGAAACTTAGAGAATGAAATCTCTAATTTATATGTAGGTTTTTAGACAACTGTTTTTGATAAAAAAGGTTCAACTTAAATACATGTGTTTATAGTTATGTACTGGCATAACTGCCTTGATGAAATAGGACCATTTTTCAGGTGGGTGACTAACATCGAAGATTTAAAGACTAAGCAAAGAGCTCTGAATTACTGAGATCAAGCGAATAGGGAATGATTGAAGACAAATGGAAAGGTTGTCTTTAGTTTCAGAGAAAACACACATTTTTACCTCTTTTTTTTTTTTTTTTGACATAACAGGGTATGCTTTCCTGTCATTATAGAACAAGCTGGCAAAGTAGTTGAAAATAATTCTCGTAAGATCAGCAGAACATGGGGCTTCCAAATAGGACTTTATTCTGTGGTACCAGGAAGTATTTGACAGAATAGTCACACGAAATGGGCTGTTTGGGAGCTCTGAAAATGGCATCTGCTCTGCTTCGCTTAAGGCACAGGTAGGAGTATGCTCTGCTTACAAAGCCTGTAGTCCTGAGCTACACTGACATATGAAAAATAAAAGCTAATTTAATACCTGTTGGATTGAGCATTACTGGCAGCATTTGAATAGCTGTGGGCTGCATGGGAGAAGGTCATGAGTTACCCTGGGCAGGTAACAGCTTTGAAACTGATGTGAGCTACCCATTGCCTGCCAAAACTCCAACACGTGGTGCCTCTGTTCAAATGCATTTCAGGGAAAAAACAGCAAATGCAAAGGGCAGGGGGCACGTGGGGAGATGCTTTCAGGCAGGTGCATGGAGGAGCCACAAGAAAGGACACATTTTGGAGAATAGAGGTGACCCGTTTCAGCGTGGGGACAATCTCAAGGGACTGAAGCCAGAGGTGACCCGTGCTGTGGCAGGGGCATCCCTCAGGGACCATGGCTATGGGTGGCCCTCACTGGAGCAGGGGAGAAATGAGGAAGGAGCAGCAGAAAGAAACCGGCAGGCACAGGACCTGCCTATGGGCTCAGTGAGGAGGGAACTGAGTATAATCCACAGCAAAAACAAGGCGAGATGACACTAATAAGAAGAGAGCAGAGATGTTTGCCTTAGGATAAGCCTAGGAAAGAAGAAGAAAAGTGGGTTACTTAAATGTTTGTTTTCTCATTTATGTCGCCCACCCCCAACACCTGAATCAGAAGATGGTGTTAATTGGCAGTAAGTAAATCAAGCAAAAATTCTACCAGTTGAGACTGTTTCGCCCATAACATCTGTATCTTTTCAACCGCCATTGTTGAAACAGAAAAGATCTACTGAAATGTTCTGTCAAGCTTGACTTATAAATTTACAATGGATGATGGAGAATCCACCACAGCTTTTGACGCTTCAGGACCTCTCTACCATTTCTCAGTTTTCTGTCATTGTTTGAAACATACATTTTAAATTGCTCCGTTTAGCTTCCAACCAATAGATTCTGTTACACCTGCAACAAATAGAGTGAGCTATTAATAATCCATGTTCAAGTCACTTCTTTAACTACCTTCAATATTTAGATACTGTGAGCCTTCAGACTCTTTTATCTTCAGATTTTCTGGTGTTTAAATCATTCTGCAGTGACTTGACAATTTCTTACTAGGTTTTCAATGTTATATACTTATTACAGGCACCTGAATTGGTGAGGTTTAGCAGCAGATGCACAGAAGTCAAACAAAGCAATAATATTATGTCTACATTTCAATATAAATGCAAACAGGATTATCTATTGCCAAAAGTTACACTAATTTGTTAAAGTCAGTCTATTAAATTTGATGATTACACATGGAAGGGTAACACACATTTAATACAGCCTTTGTGTCTGAGAATTTTACCTTGGAGCAATATTTGTTTTGTTTATTTGATAAAGACTCATAGAATCATAAAATAGTTCGGGTTGGAAAGGACCTTAAGATCATCTATTTCCAACCCCCCTGCCATGGGTAGAGACACCTCACACTAAACCCAGTCACCAAAGGCTCTGTCCAACCTGGCCTTGAACACCACCATGGATGGAGCACTCACAACTTCCCTGGGCAACCCATTCCAGTGCCTGACAACACTCAGTTTTCATGGAGAAAATACCCATTTCTTTTCATAGCTGGGGTAGGTACACAAACAGTGGGGAAGCCATAGTTTCCTGAAAGTCCAGTTATACTTTTCAAAGTTCAGTCTGATTCTCAGAAAGGATAAATTAACAAAGTACAATATGCATTTAAAGTTGAGTATTGGGAAAATGTAGCCAGATAATTATTTCAAATAAAATGTAAAGAATTAGCATTTTCTTCCCAGATTAACCTGTCCACTTTTTTTTTCTTAAACTACCTATATTAACTATGTATAGATCATTAATAGAATGAAAAAGAATGCATAAAATATAATAGCCTGTTAGATCACCTCTCGCCTTTCAAATATTTTTTGCCAACGTCAGGACTCCATCAGAGTAACTTCTGATTTCAAGAGGATATTTTTACCTTGAAATCCTAATCCCAAAAGTTTTAATAGACTCAGTTCAAGCCAAAGCTGCATTCCTCAATGTGGGCTAGAGAAAAACGGGTAATTAGCCCAAACAGAAGGTTGCTTTATATATCTGCACCTCCACTTAAATAGCTTCCAGGAGTGCAGTCTCCTTTCCCAAAGCAATGACAAGACAAAAGTAGCAATAAGTCAGTGAGGACACTTGCCTCATTCAGTACTGTGCTTCAGGAGAGGCAGATTTAGATTTATTAGAAATTACATCTGCCTGGCTAAAGGAATTTTAATTTAAATTCATTCAGTATTATAGTTCTGTGCCCATTTGTTACTTTGGAAAAAGTTTCATTGGGATTTACGGATCCATGAACTGTGGATCGATTTTCACTTTTACTAATGAAATCCTATGCAAACACTTTTTTTTACAAGCATTATTCAGGCTTACTTCTCTTGGACATAGCATGAACTGTTTTCAAACGAACCATTTTTGTCAGAAATGTCACCTGGGCTCTACACAAAGTTACTTTTTGAGCATACCAAAACCACCTTGGAATCTGGCTCATCAAATATCCTCATCAGATGTTTTCAGAGGCCAAAGTGGTGGTTTTGACTCTCTTGCAAAGCAACATTTGCTTTCAATGAAAAATTACAGGTGAGGCTGATGCATGACTCTAGTATGGAATTGGGATGTGCTCAGAGTATGCATTCAGCAGCACTGGAACCAATAGTTTAGATGTAAATCTTGGTCATGAAGATGGAGTGCTCAGTTAATACCTAGGACAGCATCTCCTTTGCCATATATAACTTGAATAAGAGAGTACTGAGGAAAGCCAGAGATGCTATGAACAGGATGCTCATCAAGGGAATTTTTCTTTTTTGTTCTTCACTGTTCAGCAGGAAGTGGTGAAACTGTGCTTCACACAGATCATATAAGCCAAGAATAAGAAGTATTGTGTTGGGAATTGTGAAACTGCATAAACAGGTTTTTGGGGTTTTCACAGTTTGCGATTGGAAGCAAACAGAAGAAGGAGATGTTTTTGTTTTACAAGAGCACATAGTGACAGGCGAATGTCACTACACAAGGGGGAATGGCTTTAAGCTGAACGAGGAGATTTAAATTAGACATTAGGAAATAATTCTTCCCTATGAGGGTACAGAGACACTGGCACAGGTTTCCCAGAGGAGCTGTGACTGCCCCATCCCTGTCTAGTGGAAAGTGTCCCTGGCACTTTCCACTAGAAAGTGGCAGCAGGCTCAGAACTAGACGGTCTTTAAGGTGTCTTCCAACCCAAATTATTCTATGACTCTATGATACTCAGTAGCTAAATAGTGGAAAACAGAAGAAGAAAACAATGATAATTAATAACTAATATTATTACTTGTAAGTACTAATCATTAATAACTAATATATACTCTTGTATATAATACTATATTCTTTTTAGCTTATAAAGAAACAACAATTTATTGTAATAAAGTTTTTGTTTAGTGCTAAAAGGATTTTTTTTCCCAAAATTTTTCTAAGTATTTTTTCCTTTTCCATTTTCCTGACAGCTCTGCAGACACAAAACTGCAGAAACAAACCACACAGAGCTGGTACATGGTTTTGATGTACTGTCAAATACTGAGGAGTCCTATTAAGGAACCAGAGTACAGTGAAAAATCCAAAATAAACAGGAGAAAATGGTAGTCCTTATATTAGAAAGGTGAAATTGGAAAAAAAAGTTAAGATTCTGTCCCTAATAACAGCTAGAGGAGCTACTTGCTCACCATGCAGACCTCCTGCTGGAGGACCATTCCTGAGATCAGAGTAAGTCATCCTTGAAAAGCAGACAGCTCGCTTAGACCCCTCTTTTCTCCAAGGTTGTATCCCATGAGATTCTCCCAGGCAGATCCTTGGACTTGCAGATCTATAAAACAACCACTCTTCATCTGGGGCACACCAAATTGGGCTTCCATTACCCTGTTTAGATGAAAATAATAGGAAAATGAGGACTTTTCTTACAGACCAAACACTGCCTGGTTCCCTCACAATGTCAGCAGCCAACAAGTGTCGAGCAATTAAGCTCTGAGGAATAAGCATTAAAGGAAAGGCAGCAGATGCAGGAGACACAGCAGCACCAGACAAGTTAGAGCAGTAAAACTGGAATGAAAGTAGACATGGAGGAGATTGAACCAGAGCATTAGAAGAGAAACTGGAGAAAGGTTATATTGAGGAAGCAGAGGAGACATAATGAAGAAATGAGAGTGTTTACACTACGAATGTTCTTACCTGGTGAAAAATCCAATATTGAGACTTTGCAGAAGACAATGAATATTTCCAAACTGCTGAAATTAATTCTTTCCCTTATTAAAGCTCTCCATTCTCCTTTCTATCTCCTGTGAAAAAAAATTCTGGCTTTCAGAAGTACAGTTTACTCACACAGCATGTTCAGAGAGAATGAAAGAACCAAATTATAGTGGAATAAAATTTAGGTGATAGATACGTAATACCAAGGCCAACAGTACAAGCAAGCCACATCTGTGATTCCTTCTTGAAGACGTAAGTGTGCTAAACAGCTGAAAGAGAAAAACTACTGGGAAACACAACAATAAGTAGATCATGAATAAAATTTGCATCTTTATTAATCTTATGCATACAGCTTCTCAATAAAGCACAGTAGCAAATGATAGAAGGAAGGGTATGTCCTTAAGATCAAAAGGCTAAAATAATTCTTTGCAGACTCAGCCCCATTTTTAAGGTTACCATATTATTGCCTGAGATTTTCAGGCTAAAAGTGTGTCTATAGCACACATGCAGCAAATCTGACATGCCCAGAATCCATCAAATTTACTTATGACCAAGGTATGCCCATAAAATTAATGATTCTCAAGTTCTTGTACACTTTATGCTTGTGCCTTCACACATCATCTATGCAACTCACATACCGGAAATAAAGCGTATATATACATCTTGATGGACACGTTGGCTGCACCTGTGATTGTAAACTAAGAAGAGTCAAGGACCTCTGCCAGCATTTATATGTGATCATGCCTACTAATAGGCTAAAGGAATATCCTCTGCTGAGGTTCTGGCCTCTGCCAAGAGGCACCATTCCAGGAAAGTCCTGATTCTGGATCTGCCAGCTGGCACTGGAGCTCACAAGCATTTCCAGACACAGGTAACTGCACAATTTATACCCAGCCAGCATGTCCTGCTGATCAGCAAGAAATTTGGGGCAAGGTCCTCCTATCTACTAGGGTAATACTTCTCAACAGAAAAAGACTTCGGCAGATACACTCTGTGACTAGGATGTAACTTACATGCATAGCATCCCACAGTGCATATGTAATTAACAAGTAATGGTGATAAACATAACCCACATACTTTGGGACAGTTTATGTGCTTATGCTGGATAATGCAGCTGCATTCCCAGTTCCTTCATTATGAATACTGTGGATTCATGCACCTTCTAGTGGGAGGATGAGTATAAATTATGTTAATAATTCTGAGAGTATAAGGAGGCAGACAATTATATAGTAATAATTTCAATATAATAAAATATTATTGTGTAAAACCAAGTAATTTATTAATAAATCCCTAACATTTCATCAGTAATAAACCTACTTCTCCATGCCATCAATCTTCAGTATAAGAAAATCCATGTGTATAAACCCCATACTCTTCAACAACATTTAGCATCAAGCAACAGGATTAATTTTGAGGCACAGATAAGGAGCATTTATTTTTCTAAATGTCTGATTTACATTTGTTTCTTTCCCACTCCTGCATCCACTGAAGCTGAGACCTGTCCTGCTTGGTAGAATGATAAAGCATTTATTTTCTGCACAGCTCCTTGGCAAAGTGACAGGGCCATCACTGCACCAGGCTGATAGCAGCAGCTGCAGTGTGCCTTTTGCTGCACTTTGCCTGAATGCTCAAACCTGGGGTCCTTCTGCATATGCATATCAGTTCCAAACTAACCTCAATCTATCCTATGCAAAAACCAACAAAACATAAATAATAACAGTGAGTTTCTTTCTTTTCTGTGTATGCACTTTGAATATTGACTGTCCCTGAAACAAGGGACATGCACTTTTACATCATGCACTTGAAATCTTCCTGAATGAGGAGGCATAAAAGGATGTAGTAATGTTAGAGAAAACCAGTTTCATGCTCATTGACAAGTGGCAGAGATCTTTATGGAGGCAGAACAAATGTTAAATTAATCTCAAATCCTATAATTGTGAACTAGTGCGCATTTACTCTTTCTAACACAGAAGAGCATACAAAAAAATACTAAATTCTGCAAAACATGTGGTTAAGGAAGAAAATGCAGCTAATTTTAATACACTCCTTATGACAGATGAAGTAGTCCTTCAAAATATATTTTTGTAGTGTCTGAAGGGCATTTAATCTCTTAGGCTCTCCAGTTTTTAGACTATACAGACACTATGCTCATTATTACTGTATTGTTTCATTCTAGTTCGTATTTCAGTTAATTTTCTTCTGTTCAGTAGAACCCCTCTTTTTGTTTCAGGGCTAGTCTTAGCTTGATAAAAACATGCTGCCTCAAAGCACTGGTTTTTTCTTCATAATTTGTCTTTATGATCTTGATGTCATAGTTTATCTCTTGTATATTGTATATTATTAATCTTGAAGATCTTTAAATCCATTTTATCTTTGATTTTTTTTAGAAACTTTTAATAATCATAGAATCATAGAATAGTTACGATTGGAAAGGATGTTAAGATCATCAAGGTCCAACCCCCCTGCCAGAAGCAGGGAAACCTCACACTAAACCATGACACCCAAGGCTTCATTCAACCTGGCCTTGAATACTGCCAGGGATGGAACACTCACAACCTCCCTGGGCAACCCATTCCATTGCCTCACCACCCTAACAGGAAAGGATTTCTTCCTCATATCCAATCTAAACTTCCTCTGTTTAAGTTTGAACCCGTTACCCCTTGTCCTGTCACTACAGTCCCTAATGAAGAGTCCCTCCCCAGCATCCCTATAGGCCCCCTTCAGATACTGGAAGGCTGCTAGGAGGTCTCCATGCAGCCTTCTCTTCTGCAGGCTGAACAGCCCGAACTTTCCCAGCCTGTGTTCATATGGGAGATGCTGCAGTCCCCTGATCATCCTCGTGGCCCTCCTCTGGACTCGTTCCAACAGCTCCATGTCCTTTTTATGTTGAGGATACCAGAACTGCACACAATACTCCAAGTGGTTGGGAAGTATTTTAACATTTAGTTTTAAATTACTTTATGGGCTTGGATTGTCCAGAGAGTTTTCTTGTGGTTTTTTTTCAGTCCAACCAAAATGTTGATGAAGCAAGTCAATTATATGGCAGAGAAGTGATAAACATAGCTAGAGGATAACTTCTAACAATGCTTCCTCTTCATGAGCACTTCTTTCCTCAAGGAAAGGTTGTACACAGAAAGCGGCAAACTATCGTACAAGCACGTAAGACTGAAATCAGAAAGGCCAAGCACAAAATTAGGCCTGACTAAAGAAGGACATTAAAAACAACAAAAAAAGTCATTCCTGAATCAGAGATCAGCAGTAAGAGGAACACCAAGATTCCAGCTGGTCAGCTACTTAATGGAGAGGGAAAGCCATCCCTAAAAATGTCTAAACAGATAATTAGCACAATTGGTACCAGAGACAAAAGGGTACTAACTTAGTATGAACAGATTAGAAGGCATTTGCATGAGTGATGCGCTTTAAAATTGCATGGGCCTTCATTGGTTAGTGCTTGAAGGGGTGGCCTATTCAGTCACGGGGCCATCAGAAGTTATCTTCTGGAACTGGTGAAAATGAGTGAAACAAGGAAGACTGGGGAAGGATGAACATCATAACCACTTGGATTTCAAAACAGGAAGAACTAGGGAATTTGTACCACCAGCTTCATTTCACTCTCTGGAAAAACGCTAGCACAAGTTAATGGTTTATAGTTGCAGTCACAGATGAATTAAATCAGTTAAGGTCAACATGAGTTTATCAAGATGTTGGGTCAACCTGGTCTAACCTTCTTCTGTGACAGAGTAACAGGTACTGGAGACTGAGGAGCAGTAGATTTCACATCTTGATTTGAGTAAAGCTTCTAGCACTACTTCAATGACATTTTCATAAGTAAGCTGGAAAAACATGGTCTAGACAAAACTGTTACCCACTTAGACAGAAGTGGGTGGAAAATCGTTCTCACACAGTTGTAGCAGCAACCACAGCACAGTCAGTTCTGGTGCAGCTCCAGTTCCTTACAGCATTTTAGTTAATGGGATGGGTGACGGGACAGCAAGTTGTGAACAGGAGGATGGGCTCGATGACTTTTGAGGCCCCTTCCAACAGGAATTATCCTGTGATACTGTGGTCCTGATTCTCTGATTATACCTACTTGGGAAATACTGTCAGATTAGGAATTACTGACAGATAAAATTGGAATTTAAGATGACCTGGACAAGTTCAAGTTACAATTGAAAAGCTTAGGGTAACACTAAGCCCTGATAAATAGACTATTCTTCATTTAGAAATAATTAATTATTCAAATACAGGATGGGGAAGAAGCAGCTAGAAGCAGTTTTACTGGGAAGGATGCAGGAGTTATTAGGACCAATGTGAACCAGAATCAGAGAATGATAGAAGAGTAGGGTTGGACCTTAATATCATCAAGATCCAACCCCCCTGCCATGTGCAGGAACATCTCACACTAAACCATGTCACCCGAGTCTTCGTCCAACCTGGCCTTGAACACCACCAGGGATGGAGCACTCACAACCTCCCTGGGCAACCCATTCCAGTGCCTCACCACCCTAACAGGAAAGAATTTCTTCCTTATATCCAATCTAAACCTCTCCTGTTTAAGTTTGAACCCATTACCCCTTGTCCTATCACTAAAGTCCCTAATGAAGAGTACCTCCCCAGCATCCTTATAAGCTGCCTTCTGGGACACAGGAGAACAATTTTAGCCTCTAAGGCATGCAAAGCAGTCCTACGTCTCTGCTCTTGCTCAGCTGAGATAATGTATTCACTCTTGGGAACTGAACAGCAAAAAAGATTTGAACTAACTGGAGACAGTCTGCAGAAGATCGATGAAATTGATAAGAGATTGGAATACATGACCTATAAAGAAAGCTGAATATTAGGATTGTTTAGCTTAAACACTGGGAAACCAAGAAAGACAAATTAACAGCATAACTATCTAATAGGCTGCTGGAAAGAGGAAAGGAAAAAGTTATTTTCAGTGTCTGTGAAGCACAGATAAGACTGAATGGTCTTAAACAGCAGCAAGGAAGATTTGGGTTAAATGTTATGATAAGCTCTGTAATTCTAACAGTGAAGCACTGCAACAAACTGCCTTGGTGAGTGGAGGCCCTGCAGGGTGGGTGAGGCAGGCTGCTGTCAGTAGGACTGCAAGCCTACAGGGGACCTCGGGGACAAGCTGGCCTTGATTTCTGGTAATCCTATTTTTCAGATTCTATAATCTATTAATAAAATCAGCCTTCTTTTTGCAGCACCAGAAATACGCTAATATTTAATCCTGATTTAAGCATACTTCATAGCCCAATTTCCTAACTCTCCTTTGGTAGCGCTTAAAAATATGTATTATTTTATATATAATATCTATAAATATGTATTCATATATATATTACATATATATTTAAGCATATCACAATCATCAGAAGCCAGAGAGACGAACCCCTTGTGACTGACACATCACATGTATTTCTTTCTATTCCTCCTAAGCACTATTTTCTGCCTAAGTGTCTATAAATCCTTTTATATTAAATATTGAAGTACCATTGGCACTGGTGTACATATCACTCCTCCTTACTGTCACCTGCACACTTCATGCAGATCTTGATAATATTTCTCTGAAAATTTAGAAGAAGGTCTGTTCCTCAGTTCCAGTAATACTGTACAAAGTCCCTTGAATTGTGTGGCTATTTTCACTGCCCTTTGATTTTAAAGGAACCAGAAAGACAAATACAGATTTCCACTACCCAGATGAATAAATTCTAGGTAGTGCTGACATACTTAACTGAAATAGGTGACATTGAATGAATGCATTTCTAGATTATTTTTTGAACTGTCCCATGCAGTGAAGAACATAAATCAGGCTTGCCTGGCAAGGAAAGAAAAGGCTTCTAGAACCAGAAAACTAAAGCAAGTATCTGAAATTCCAATTTTGGAAAACTAAAGCCAAAGACCCTTAATTTGAGAAATGTAACTTTTAAATTTGCTAACCACAAATACCGTAAAGTGCATTCAAACAATAATTTTTAAGAACCAGACAGCAAATTCTGTAGTTGCTATGTTTTGTTTTGTTTTTTTTTTTTTTTTTTTTTCTTTTT
>NDXB01012186.1:21313-41467 GCA_002631895.1 Agapornis roseicollis
TTTTTTTTTTTTTTTGTTTTCCTTTATACAAACACACATAGTATGGGGAATAAGCAAGAGGAATAAGAGATGTGTACACACCTATGGGGGTATGATATCATTAGCATCACAGAAACATGATAGGATGGCTCCTATGACTGGACGGTTAGATAAAGAATTGGTTGGATGGCCACACACAAAGAGCTGTCGTCAACAGCTCAACATCCAATTGGAGACCAGTAACTGAGTGGTGTCCTTCAGGAGTTGGTGTTGGGACCAACCCTGTTCAACATCTTTGTAGGCAACATAGACAAGGGGATTGAGTGCGCCCCCAGCAAGTTAGCCGATGACACCAAGCTGTGTGGTTCGGTGGATACACTGGAGGGAAGGAATGCCATCCAGAGGGACCTTGACACGCTTGTGAGGTGGGCTGATGCCAAGCTCATGAACTTTAACCATGGCAAGTGCAAGGTCCTACACTGGGTTGGAGCAATCCCAGGCACAGCTACAAGTTGGGCAGCCCTGCAGAGAAGGACTTGGGGGTGGTGGTTGATGAGAAAATGAACATGAGCCAGCTTCAGTGTGTGCTTGCAGCCCAGAAAGCCAACGGTATCCTGGGCTACATCAAAAGGAGCGTGACCAGCAGGTCAAAAGAGGTGATCCTGCCCCTCCTGATCTGCTCTCGTGAGACCTCCCCTGGAGTATTGTGTGCAGTTCTGGTATCCTCAACATAAAAAGGACATGGAGCTGTTGGAACGAGTCCAGAGGAGGGCCACGAGGATGATCAGGGGACTGGAGCATCTCCCATATGAACACAGGCTGGGAAAGTTCGGGCTGTTCAGCCTGCAGAAGAGAAGGCTGCATGGAGACCTCCTAGCAGCCTTCCAGTATCTGAAGGGGGCCTATAGGGATGCTGGGGAGGGACTCTTCATTAGGGACTGTAGTGACAGGACAAGGGGTAACAGGTTCAAACTTAAAGGGGGGAGGTTTAGATTGGATATAAGGAAGAAATTCTTTCCTGTTAGGGTGGTGAGGCGCTGGAATGGGTTGCCCAGGGAGGTTGTGAGTGTTCCCTCCCTGGCGGTGTTCAAGGCCAGGTTGAACGAAGCCTTGGGTGTCATGGTTTAGTGTGAGGTGTCCCTGCTTCTGGCAGGGGGGTTAGAGCTCGATGGTCTTCCTTTCCAACCCTACCAATTCTATGACTTTATACTACCAACTAGCTGTGGATCTGTTTTTTATTAAATATTGATATTTTTCTCCCAATTTAGAGCTACCAAAGGTTTCTCTATATTTACAATTCTATGCAGATGCTGAAATTAAAAATAAAAATTGGCAGGATCACTTGTTCCAAACCCATAACTAAGCTTCTTTTTCACTAGTCTTACGCTGACTGCCTCCTTATCCATGTTTATTTTCAATGACAGACTATCTATGTTGGCTAACACTCTGAGGACATTTATTTGGGCTAGCTGAAATGTAAATGCTCACTGTTGGATGCATTCCAGGACTATGGTCTATTCTGGCTGCTGTGGGTCAGCTTCTGCTCATGCTCATTAAAAATTTAGAGGTTTGGACTTTTCCATTCAATAACCTAAAGGAAGTCAAGAAATGTATGTTACGATTATTGCATTTTCACAGCTAATATTATTATTTTCCCCAAAGACTCCATCCCATTCTGCACAATACGTAAGTCAGTGAGTGAACGGTGAGACACTGTGTACACCATCACTCCGCCAATCACCCAGATTCCTTTAAAAGCCAGAAATGCATGCAGCAATAGCAAAGATTCTGCACAATGGATGTTGGACTGAGAGTTCACAAAGGACATGAAAAAGTGAATTGCAAGATAAATCCGAGCAGTTTGGAAAGAATTAGAAGCAAGTAAAGATTCTTTACCAAGGCCAACTATAGAAAAAAACCCAAACCCCAAACAATAGGTATCTCTTCCTTTATATAAATGACAACAGTCATTTTGCTTTGAGCAACCTCCTCTAGTGGAAGAGGTATCTGCCCATGACAGGTGGCTGGAACTGGATGATTCTTAAGGTTCCTTCCAACCCAAACAATTCTATGATTCTATGATTCATTTACTCAATATAGCATGATTTCTTGTTTATAGAAGTTACTTATCCAATATATTCAGCTTATTTTCAGGTGTGGTTTTTCTATGTAGGATTCTAAACCACTCTCTGCTCTGGTGGTACATGCATGAGGATGCTTAGAGATATTGGATGAAAGCTCTCAGGTTTATGTTGGAATGATGTGGAGATAAAGACTCTGCAGGCTGAACTAAGCTCTACAAGACCAGGTCAAAGACATGGATTGGAAGGGCTTTAGAAAGGTGACCTGTACACAGACCTGCACATTTATCCAGGGTGTCATCAGCTTCCTAAAAGTACAATCCAGGTACTTTCCCCCATGGATATATGAAACAACTGTCAAGTTCATAATTTCTGTTGAGGCAACAGGCACCTCCCAGGCTGGGAGCAGAGACTTTCAGTACTTACAAGTAAATGGCTGCCATTTAACTGAGATATAACAAACTCCTTTCATGAGTGTCTGCTATGTGTTTGCAAAGTGCCAGTGTCCAGATGTCTGAATTATCTCAAGTGTTGCTTTATTTCTGTGTCTAGCTTGGTTTCCATAAAGCTGTGCTAATGAGGTACTCAGTCTCCCCAAGCAGGTACCATCAGATCTACCTGTCTACCTTGCTTATCACAGAAAGCTGTCTGCAAGGTGGCGGTGCTCAAAGGTATTTGGTGGTCCTTCAGCTGGAAGCCGTGTCATCCAACAAAGTCCATGCTTGATGACACCCTCTGCACACCAAGCAGTGATAATACCTCTGCATTTGTGAAGTGCCTCAATGCAAAGAGCTGTGTTGCTGTCTCTCTTCATATATGAGTGGCAAAGGAAACAGTAAGAAAAAAAATGCCCTCGTTCTAGCCTGGGGATGAATTTTCTTCCAGTGTATCAGTGCTTCAATTCCAGACTGCACAACTCAGACAGTGCCAGCTGCAGGAAAGGATGATGTGAGCTCCAGGGCATCATTTGTATTGAAAGCCAAGTTCC
The DNA here is from genome assembly GCA_002631895.1 of Agapornis roseicollis. NCBI lineage: Eukaryota > Metazoa > Chordata > Aves > Psittaciformes > Psittacidae > Agapornis > Agapornis roseicollis. The sequence goes on from NDXB01012186.1 coordinate 24,362, forward strand.
ACAACTGGGGGAGAAGGGGGGGTTCTTTTCACTACAAGTAAAGCTACACAGTGAAGACAAACAAACCCAGACACCCTGTGTATTAGAAGCTGGCTTTCTCCCTGCTGTATGCTTTCGCTGAGGGACAAGGGAACTCTAGAGACCACAGCAGCGTCTTTTCTCTTGATGCCATCTGCTGGCTCAATGCTACACGAAGTCTGGGCAGACCTAAAGAGAACACACAGACTTAAAAGCAATCACAAGGCCTAACTTACTAAAGCTTATAAGGACCTGAGCAAACATCAGAGAAGAGCTAAATAATTATATTTTAAGATTGTGTAAAAATGGGCAGAAATATTTTCTGGTTTTAAAACATGAAAACAATAAAAGGGAGAAAAACAGTTATTTAGCTAGTACAGATTTAACATTGCATTACATTGCTCAGATGAAAAAACACAAAACAAAAGCTGTTGCAGTCAGAAGCAGAGCTGGTCCCTGATTTTGCACAGATCCAGACAAAAATAAATATCCAAGCAGAATGTTAAATAATCTGCATGACAGTACTAGTGGAGGGAGTTTGCTGGGTGGGTACTGGATATGAATAAAAGGTCATAGATTTTAAACTACAAAGGTTGGTGCTGCCTTCTTTGAGCATTTGGACAGGTTTTGGCAGAAAGGGCTGCCACTTGCTGCTAACAAGACCCTCCAATAGCATCACATCTGAAATAATGATCACAGGAGGCTGGGCAAAAGATGGTGTTTGGGATGTGTTGCACTTGTTATTTCTGAGCAGGCTTACAAAAAAGCGATTTCTTGCCCACCCTCTACCACTTGCACCCTAACCACTAGTACTCAAAGCTTTCTTTGCAGTGTAACATGATAAAAACCATTGTTTTCAATTCTTAATAAAATGGCCACTGATTTTTTCACTTCAGAAAGCTTTCCAGACTTCAAAAGATAACTGGTTTGGGGACTATAACTTGTATTGGTTACCTTTCATGTGTATTGTACATTTCAATTCTTCTGCTGTGGGGATGAGAAATAATGGAGGCGTATGCCCGGATTGTCATTACGCATGCTCTGGACAGGATTGCAGAGGCAAAGTACTAAAACACACCCAAAACAATATATTGCTTTCATCCACAAACTATTCTACTTACAACAACTTAATATACAACACCTAGTTTTATTTTACTAGTATAAGATGATTAATACTTGAGTTACATCAGCAGTCATTCAAACTATGTCTTACACCATTGTAATTGAAAAATCCTTTACAAAGGACCAATTTTTCTCTCACATTTCTATTTCATATACCTGTACATACAACGGATGTGCACAAGCAGGATACCCTGCCTAAGGCACTGAACATAAAATAAATAAGCAAATGACAAATATCAGTTTATCTTTTTATTTTGTTTCAGAATATTTTAATATCGAAGCCCAAGTTGTTATTTTCAAGGGATAAGGAAGGGGAAAAGGAAAGGGAGAAGAGAGAATTTATGAAGACAAATTATTTTATTTAACTTCTGGTTTTGTGAATGGTCATTTTTGTAGGCAACAAAAGGTTGCTTTCTTAAAAAAAATAAAATAAAACAAAGAGCACCATTAAAGAAAGCATGATCCCTGAATTCTAAACAAAACACTGCCTGAACCAAAAAAATTGCTAAAATGCTTGTTTCACCCAATCACATCTGGTGGGGTAACAAAGCAAAGCATAACAGCATTGAACTGTAGCAACCCCGCTGAAACCAACTACACCCCCTTCTGAAGATTCAGAGAACCACTTTCTGAGCTTGTCCTGTGGGAATAATATTTTCTTTGGTAGAGGACTGAAGGAGGGTACTTACTTCATTGAATGCAGATAGAAAAAATATCTATGCACCCCAGTAAATCTGTATTTCTCATGCATGTTAGGTATGAGTGTATTTCACATTGCTGTTATACTGCAGGAGTAACACTGCCCTAAAAAGGCATAGAATGGCTAATGTTGAACAGATGTAAACATTCAGAATACTGACAAAAAAAAAAAATAAAAATACATACACACAAAAAACCCTGTACTGAAAATGTGAATTGAGTTAAGCTTCCATAAAGCAGGAAAAATATTTTACAGCAGTACAAGAGAATTATGGCAACAAAGTAAAGCACTTTCCTTGTAACATTCATGAACAGTACAAATACAACAAAGTTATTCTACGGACTAAATTATTCTTTAACTATCAAATATAGTACAAAGCGAAATATTATGTGCTATAAAAGAAGCAGCTCCTTAAATTAGACTAAAAAAATGTTTTCTTTTCTTTTTGTTGGTTTTACAGTGACAAAGCATGATGACCGAAGACAACAGGATTTCATAGATTCAGAAACATTTAGCTACACAGGTCCATGGCAAAGCCACTGAATATTTTGTTGCTTCCCTTTCCCCCAGTGTTCTGCAGAGCCACAGAAGAAGAACTGCTGAGCTGCTGCCAGGAGACTGCAGAAGTCATTCAGTGTTCGGAGCAGGGCCTTTCATGTGTGTCAGCTAAAATGATCCCTTTCAGTGACGTTTTTTAGCTCATCTTGAGTGTTTATCCTGGTACTTCACCACACCTTGGAGAAACTGCTCAACCAGAGGCTACAATAACAATTCTGAAATTGTGCGTGTATTTATAAGGGGAAGGGGGTGCAGCATAAGGTGATTTTACTTCAGAAATTGCATTATAAAGCACCATATGCACCAGCTTAAAAACTGTGCAAGGAATTGCAGGGTCCTGAAAAACCATCTGCACGTTCTGTAGCTTACCCTGACAACATGCACCACCCTCAAGAAGAGTCTATAGTACAGGGAATATACCTTTTGCTTTATGGCTCAACCTTTATTTTTGTCTTTTAAATGCTATTTCACATACTAGACCTCAGCAGATAAATAAAATGCAAACAGGGAGCATCCAGTTCACCATTTCTTAATTATTTTTTTTTTTTTTTTTTTTTTTTTTAAGCACTATTTCAAAGGGAGTTTCTGCTTGGAAAATTAGTTCAGAACAGAAACACACAAACACACACACTGCAAATGCCCTAACGTTATCTGCATATCTCACAGGTATGCAATTAAAACAATAAAGAGGAAGGAAAGAAGAGTGTTTCTCGCTCTCACCCAAAAGTGCTGCTCCAGGGGTAGGAGTGGGGGAAGAATTTTGGAGATTTAAAAGAAAAAAAAGTAAAGGTAAATTATACACGCTGGACATTGGGACACATACATACGTACACGCAAACACAGAGCAGTGTGTTCTTAAGCAATTCTTTCATCACTTTTCAGTGCATAAACTATTAACACCCCATGGTGCAAACTGCGGGGTCATTAGAAAATACAATGACATTGGGCCTAGAACCTGAACAATTACACAAACAGAAAAAAGAAGTAATTTGAAATTAACTTTTAAATGGGATTATGTTCTTATTGAAGACCAAGGGTCACTCTCCCTGAAGCATTCGTGTGATACCAGAATCCAAGTAAGGTTTTCAGTCTCACTAGGATTCAGTCAGGCTCCTGTACCACCGCAGTTGCATTTCAATATTTTAATATTCTAAAACTATAATCTGCAACAACATTTCATGACTGTTGCTAACTAATTGGTCAAATTTATTCCTGGTGCAACTCCAGTGACTCAAGAATGAAAGGAGTGGAACTGCACTACGGAAGAGTTTGGTCAGTTGTGTAATACATAACATAGCACCATCCAGTTTAATGCCATTTTAAATAACATTTTATCACAACCTCACACATGCAGGTTGCAATCCTGATACAAAAATAACAACATGACATGAATGAGTTACCTACCACATTAGTACACTCTTATCCTTCAAACAAAGTAAAACTACTTTGTGGCTGGAATTTATCTCTGTATTATGTCAGTCAATACAAGAAGTATTTCAAGATGCAAGTACAAATAAATATTGACTTATGTGCTGTGGACAGGAAAACCTGAGCTAGAAATAAGGATTCCCAGCAGGCTTATATAAACATAGGTTATTAGAAGTCTAAGACTGGTTGCTCTTTTTATTTTAAATAGAAGTATCCTACCTCTACCAAGTATAAATACAACGCAATACAATTCCGATACAAAGGCTCCTCAAATATGAATTTGATATGCATTAACTAACTACACTGATGCTTAATCATGAGTATTTTCCAGTCACTGTTTTGCCAGAAACTGGCATAACACTGGACGCTGATTTTCATGTGGTCACTTCTAGCTTTTTGCTTGGCTGGCTTATTTTCCCATCAGAAGACCTGAAAGTGCTGAGAAGCCATTTCTTAACCCACATGTCATATTAAGGAGCACTTTTGTATAGAAAAAAAAAAAAATATTATTGTATCAGCAACAAATTTGTTAGTGTAATTATAAATGGCCTTTGTACTACACAGTGTCAAAAATAATCTTGATATGTTGCTAGTTACAATAAAAGAGACAATCAAGGTGCACCATAGAGCTTCCTATGACAGGAATGTATGTTGCAGATATTCCAGCTCACTTCTAAGACAATAAATGGTATTTATCATGTTTGTGAAAATGGTCCCACAAGAAAATAAATGTGGCTCCTCCATTCAGTAGAACCTCACTAATATGCACCCATGGCAGGGAGACCAGTTACAGCTTATGAATAAGTATGCAACCAAAGGTCATACAAAAAAAGTGTAGTGTAAAATGTAGCATACTTTTTATTTACTAAATGCAGTTCTATCATTCACATTAATAGCTCTGAATGCAACACTTCAATGCATCACAAAATCCAAGCAGTATTACATCTCACACATTCTTACTACATTGCTCTCTGAAAACTGTGGAAGGAAAATCAGTTTTCTTGAACAGACTGTAAGGTCTCGGGATTAGTGAGGTTCTACAGCAATGGGAAAAAACCCTATTTCTCTCTGATGCTGACGTTTGGGCAGACCCAACCACATATTGGCAGATGGATGACTTGCACTCCATGTTTTGTGTTCTTGAAGTGGGAGTAAAAAATCCTCAAGGTATTTTCATCTCCCCAGCAACTGCATGTGCTTTATCCCTTTATAATATTTTCCTTTTAGGTGAATAGGGCCCCAAATCATTGTTTTTTTCCTCTGCTGTTATGGTGGCTAGCGCATCTGGAATGCAGCTATAGCCCTGAATGTAAATACAGTACAGAATAAATACTGAAGGTTACTTTAAAGATGCAGTATCCCTTTTAAAAATGCCTTTTGCTTCCAAATTTCTAAAAGGTAGGTTAAGGGGTCTGAATTCCTTTGAAAAAAACAAAACAAAACAAAAGTCAGTGCTGTAAGTAATTCTAAGAATTACTTTAAATGGTAAATCTTTGAGATGTTATTTAAATAGCGTAACTCACAAAAAGAGGGAAAACAACTGATAAAATAATATTCAATCAATATGCAATTAGACTCTTTTCTTATTCATTCACCATAAGAATGCATCATTTTTAGGCCATGGAAAGGCTAGAACAACCAGAACGTATTACATAAATTTGACCCTACACATAATACATGTATTTTGGACTGACAAAGCAAGTGGACAGATGAAGAGACAAATACAAAGAAAGAGTATTTGAGTGGGAAATAGGAACAGAAGACAGCTTTCTAATCCCCAGTAGAGAATTTACTTTCTCCAAACTCTACTGAAGCCAGTGTGATTCTAGTGTTGGTCCCACTAACCCATCACATACACAAATCCTTCCCAAGGAATCAACAAGAGATGATGAGTAAGATGAGAGTTCCATAGTCCCTGGCAGGCACGTAAGGAAACTCCTCTAACAATGTAAACTGCTTTTTTCTTTTTTCTCCAGGTGAAGTGGCTATATTTTAGCCCTAGATAGCAAAAGTCAGTTGAAGAAAGCAATCCTATCAGCAGAAAACCTGCAAACAGAACTTAGAAGCTACAATGGCCGATACCCCATACCTTGCCACTATCCCCCTCAGAATAGTCACTATTCAGTGTGTTACTCATTCTGCATAGTTACTCCACTTCTTGCAGTTAGTCTTCCACTGTTTTTTAAGCTGCAGTTTGTATCAACTATCAAAAAGTGGAGAAAAAACGTGCTGCACTTTGTGCAAATAAATAGAAGCTAAGAATGACATGCATTAACGCCTTTTTTTTTTCTTTAGCACAGCAAAATAGCTCATTGAAGCTTCAGTAACAAAGGATATCTTTTTTTTTCTTAAACAACTACTACAGGTTTTCTCTTCTCCCCAGAAAATGGCACTCAGGCAGGAATAACTAAATTCTGAAAGCACCATGTTGAAGAAAAAGAAATTAAAAATAATAATAAAAATAGATCAATTGATTAATTGCAAACCAGTAGTGGCCTAAACTGTTCCAATTTCTGCATTCCTTTGTCCTGCTTTCCCTCGCTGATAAGGGATACTGCATCTTTGATTCAGTTCCTACCGTACAACCAGACAAGCTACACACAGTTTGGAAGGCCCTATGCAGTCATCGTGACAGAAGGCTCCGCAGCCTTTGCACACGATCATGGCTTTCAGCCTGCAAGAGCATTTCAGTTCCAGTTCATCGGCATTGCTACTGTCAGCAAATTTCTGAACTGGGATCTGCGCGTTCTGGTTAGACAGGCCTGTGGCAGCGTTGGAGCCACTTCCTAAAATCCCAATCGATTTCTCAATTGCAGATGCTGCCCTTTTGAAGCTTGCGCTACCGAAGTGGATTGTTGGGTAATTTCCACAGAGCTGCTGCTGCTGCTGCTGCTGCTGTGGGTGCTGCGTCTGTATTTTCTGAGCAGCAAGTTGGGTAAAAGGCTTCTGTGGCTCAGAAAGTAAATAGGAAGAGAAATCTGCATTCTTTAATGCAAATGCTTTCAACTGTTCTTTCACTTCGTTCTGATCATAGGAAGCTTGCTTCATGCCCATTTCGCAGCTGCTGCTTAAACCTTCCTCAAAAGAAATAGGTTCAGATTTTATATTGCTACAGATGCTTGCTGGCTGAGGCCAACTAAGTCTTTTAGTGGTTTCCATAGTAACTGTCGGTTGTTTTTGATCAGAGGGGACTTCTGCATTTGGGTGAGGAGGGGGAGGAGGTGGAAGGGGTGGAGGGGGAGGAGGGGGATGCACTAATGTTTTACTCTGCAGAGTTTGAGAGGCACTGGCAATGTCATCACCTTCCTTGATTTGAATATTAGGGGAAAACACACTTCCCAGCCTCAGCTGGTGCGCTGCTGTAGAAATATTCACGTCTCCCAAGCCCTTCTGTTCCAGGTGTCTGCTAAAAGCAAAGGCGTTGCAGCCAGGTGGGCCTTTTGAAGTAGTTTGCAACAAAGCTGCTGTGGGAACAGGGCCTCTCGCAGCCATGGACATTTGGTAAAAATGCTGTCTATGTGAGGTACTAGCTTCTGCGTGAAAGCTGCCGTTTTTATCAATGTGAAACAGGCTCTGCTGGAAACTGCATGAAGGCAACGGCCTTTTCTGCTGCTTGATCTCTGGGCTGTGAGCAATTCGGCTCTGAATGGCATGTTTGTTCAGCCACTCCTGCTTAAATGGCTGACCATGCCCTAGCTGATTCATGCTGGAACTAATTACACAAGGAGCCACTTTAACATCTGTGTCCATTGACACCCTCCCAGGCTCACATTTAATTTGAGCATGTTCCCCTGCAGTCCTGGCGATCCTCTTTTTCGGATGGTTTTCACGCTTTCTAATTTGTAGTGGGGCCATGCTGCCTGCTGCAAAGCCTTTACCATCTGGATTAGGAGAGTTGGAAGGATGTTCAACAATATTTCTCTCGGACACTGCTGTTTTACATACTGAGGTAGTTTGCAAAGGCAAGGGAAGCCTGTTAATTTCTAGTTTGGCTCCTGATCTGGGCTGCGGCAGCACTTTCTCTAAAGGCAGATTGCCTTGCAGTAACTGTGTCACTAAAGGATTGTTGGCCTCCACTGACGATAAGCGACAGCTTGAGCTCGCGGCACTGGTAACTCTCTTTAGGGTTTCTGTTGTTAGGGGCAGGGAGTCTTCCATGGAGTCTGCAATGGATGTCTTGGAGGTCTGCGGCGGCTGTGCACTCGTGGGTATTTCTGCAGTCTGGGCAGGCATTTCAGATCCTGTAAAATCCTCGGTGTCCATCCTGAAGCACTTGTCAGACTCATTAGTTTCCGATTTAACAGGAACAGCAATGCTTGTCAAAAGACCCCTGGATTGCAGTTCTGACATTTGTGTGTAACTGGAAGGTTCAGTTTTGACATTTTTCAAGCAGTTTTGCTCTGAGTATTCCTTATGCTTACTGGGGTTGAGGTGGCTGACCATTGGCTGGTCTGTACTCATTGCCTCTTCATCATGCCAACAAATTCTATTGTTAGTGTTATACTGATTGGCACAGGCAGCATCCGCTTCATTTTTCAATGCTGAAGGACCTCTTAATTGCTCAGGAAAACCTTGGCTGGGAGTAACCACCTCAATTAATTTATCTTGAGGAGAAAGAGGCACTTCTCGGAGACTTGAACAACCTGCCTGCAAGTTCTTGCTGTCTTGCTTTGTTGTAATGGTGATAAAGCTGGAGCTGTGCTCAAGGCTTTCATTAGACACCACTTCAGGCCTGCTTATGACAGACACCTGAGGACAGGCTATACTTTGTAAGGCCGCTTCTGTCCTTACAGGTCTGCTCTGCAGGTCAATGCTGTTCTCTGCATTTTCAACAGAAGAAGAAAGTGACAGACTGGAATTCAGAGTTGTAGTGTGGTCGACAATGACTTTGCAAGGTATAGACCTGTTCATGGCAGTTTGTGTATAGGTCACTGGCTGAGATTTACCAGAGAGATCCATTCGGTTTCGTGCTCCGGAGCTTTTTTCTAAGAGATCAGCATTTAATTTAATAGCATTATCATACGAGTTTATTGTCACCATGTTACCAGTAAACATTGACATGGGTGGCCTTGCAACAGGATCGGCTACTGCAAGGGCCTCACTGCAACTTAAAGCTGACCTAACGGTAGTGTGAATGGAGACAGTGCTTTGCTCATTACACCCGCTTATGGCTATCTTATCAGAAGAAAATCTGTTGGTAGTCCCCACTGGGGGGATCAGTACAGAACTACCAGGGAGATGATTTGGCAAGTTATTTGCAATAGATGAAGCTGGCACAGTGGCATAATGAGTGGAGACTGCGTTATTCACATTGCTACTCGGTATCGGCAACCGTTTGTCATCAATGGCGTTTGATAATACCGTATTGTCTATGGAGACTGGTACATTACTGTTATCAATACATTTTGGTCCAACGGTTATGCAGGGAGTATCAGCCCCTTGGATGGTTTTCAGCATACTTATATTACAAGCTGAAACTGCTGTGTTTGCACTGTCAACAGACATTAAAACAGAGGATTTATCAACAGAACTTGCAAAAGAAAGTTCTTTAATTGCTCCAGACATAGCAGTGCTGCAAACACACACAGAGACTGAACTTTTATTATAAAGCACTGGCACACTGTTACTTTCAGTAGAGGTAGATGAAATAATTTTCTCACACAATTGTGGCATAGGTATATTTTCATCAGAACTGTGCACAGGTATCTCAGTAGCAGTTTCTGGTAATGTAGCTGTGCTAAGTGACTGCTGCAATAAAGTGGTTGTCTCACGGTGATGAGCAGACTTGTTGCTAGGGGACCTGCAGTTAGGATTAACTATAATGACACCAGTAGAACCTTCAATTTTTGTGTCAGAAGACGTTGGTATCTCCAGAGATGAGGTACTTTCCTTTGAGCTGAACTGCGACTTTGATTCTTTATTGGTCTGGAGTAAATGAGCTCTGGCTTGATGCTTTGCAAATAGCTTGGCCTTTGTTTGCTCCTTGATGTGTGCCAGAGTTCTTGTCTTCCCACCTTCGCATGGGGTCCCCATTGCTCCAGAGACTATGCTCGCAGCTGCTGCCACGGCTGCTGCAGCTGCAGCTTCTCTTTGGGCTCTTGCTTGCTGAGCTCTTGCTTTGATATCTGCAAGAGTTCTAGCACCAGTGTTTCTCCCGCTGCTGACCGATGTACTTGGGGAAACTCGAGGTTCTGGTTTAGAAACAGGTTGGCTCTTGATGATAAAAGGTGGTCCAATTTTTGAAAGCTGAATCTAAAGGAAGAAAAAACCGAATAATTTTAATGAGAACGTGGACTTGCTAAAATTGCTGTCTCTTAAAGGGTCAGAGAAATGCAATGAAGGGAATTAGTGTTCAGTGCAGCTGACCAGAAAAATGCTAAAATTTAATCATATTTACACTTCAGTATTTTATCATCTGCTATCATGAGTAACTGACATCTGTATTAGCCTACGTATATTGATCCTACTCACAGGAATACCGATTGAAGTGGATGATAAGATGACGCTTATCAGATACAATTTGTCAGACCTGTTTTATACGCAGTGTATCTAACTGAGAAGATCAACAAGCCTAGTGCAGTGACACTGGAAAAAAGCCTGCGAGTAAGCACTTGCTGCAAATGTGTGGAAAAAATAATGACCATGTAGTGCTTTCCCTCCTTGGCCTCCAAAGATTAAGACATTAGGAACTGCCTGTCTTTCTCTCACATACCAGACAACAAATCTTGCCTTCAGATAGGAAGAAATAGTGCCTCCACTGAACCTGTTTTTCATGTTGCACCACAGAGCACTTTAGCGTAGTGGTATAAAAGAAGTGAATCACCAAAGGATACACCTTTCCTTTCCTCACTCACAATTTTAAGAGACTTACTTTTGTCCATCACTGGCATACCTCCTATACTACTGCATATCAAAAATGAAATCCTCAAACCTACAAGTATTAAAAGTGCAAATATTAAACTTTTAAATGCCTAAAACTTTAAGCAAAATAATAACCTGTAAAATCACTGACATTTTTAGTATGTTTACAGTTAGTCATATCTGTTTTCAGGATTAGAGGTTACAGTCCTGGGACCACTTTATAATTTAAACACTCTCTCAGAATACCCAAAGGTTGGGGAAAAAAGAAAATATATATATATATTTCTTAAAAGGAACATATGTTTACTGGCTGGCCATAGTAAGAGGGCTTGGTGGTAAATGCTGTGACTTCTCTTCTGAAAAGAACTAAGAAAAGACATAGGTAATATTTGTAGAAAAAGTAGTCATAAGGTATGACAGCAGAATGACTTAGGAGACCTGGGGTTCCTTTTCCTGTTTTTATGACTAAGGATAGGATTTTTTTGGTAAGATGACCCAAGAGCCAAATGTTTGTTACACAAAAAACCATACTAGAATTGATTGTACAAAATTATTTTTCAAAATGCTTGCCAAACTTGCAGTATTCTCATTTACTGGCTGGAGGGTCCAGGGAGATTCAGCTCTCAAGACTGTGCAAGACTAACAGCACTTGATTTTCCATGAGAGATCAGTGGAAATCAATATTAAAATGGCATTGTAATCTATAACCATTTATATAACCATATATAACCATATAACTCTATGCTGGTCTGGAGGGCTGGGATATTTCACTTTTTCTAGCAGTTAATTTTTTGGTTTATAAATAAATAGTCATGCCTAATATTGTGAGTCTTTAACATTTACATGAACATCAAGTAACACAAACTCACAATCACTTCAAAACATTTTGCTTTCTGTTTCAGTAGCATCTTTCTTTAGTTTCTGCTTTGCATGAACAGAACTGCTAAAGCTTTAAGTGCTTGATTATTTTTATTATTATAGTCATGACCTTTTTTATTCCCTAGTGATCTAGTTTCCTTTGTGCTTAGAGTGATTAGAATTTATTAGGCTAGTCAGAGACCTTCCAAATATGAAAGAATATCACTAAACTCAGAATGGACTAACTTACAATTGCATCACCGCTCATAAAAATAAATTAGTTGAGATATGCTTCTGCACTAGTGATTAAAACAGTTAGCCTATTTGCCCTCCCAGCCATATTAATGATGTTCAGTGACTGCAGCAGTTAAAAATAAATGCAGAAAAGGGCATTTCTGAATAATCAGGAAGTAATATTTCAAAGTCAATAGCCTAAGTTCAGCAAATTGGATCTAAACCTTGGCTGATGTCATCATGTACAAAATTAAAGGGGCCAAAATGCTGAGCCTATATATAACTAAATCTATAGATTTCTCTGTTAGGAAAAAATATAAAAGCTTTCAACTGGAATCCACTTTCTTACACAGCAGAATGATACACATAAAAATGTTTGCTTAGTTGGTGTGTATTTTTTACCTTTTGCTTTGCCATTAACAAAGATATGTATACATATATCAATTAGACACTTCACCCTGATAGCCAGGTCTACAGTGAAATCTTCTACTTCAGTCTACCCCAAACCCTGGGCTTGCAAAGGGATCTTCAAATATTCTGACTATAGGTTCTCTTGCTGGATGAAGGCACTGGTGTCTTTCTTGGTATTGGTTATGGTAACATTTATTATTCATGCTTGCTGGAGAAGTCATACACAGGAGAACAAGTGGATAATATAGCTGGGCAATAAAAAACCCAAGTAGCCCTGTGTAAAAGATGGGGAAGCTCTTGAATTAGGTTGAGCCATAGGTCCTGGAAAACTTTCCCTCACACAAAAGTAGTTCTGCAGCAAAGACCATGATGGAACAACTATAGGTATATTTATATCAGAAGTAATTTGGCATGGTAGGAATATAATAGTAAAGTGAAACTATTGAAACTAACACCCCTCATACCTCCACAAAAAATATACCATGCACTGTGTCTGCATGCTGTCAGTAGAAGGAAGATAATAAATCCTTAGTTTCTAAGCCAGCCTGTTTATTCATTACTTTACCTTAAGGGGTGGAACTCGGGGTTCTTCCCTGGGTGGCTGCTCTTTCTCAGACGGACTCGTTGATGAAGCACTTCGGTTAGGCTGATCATCATCTATTCTAGCTCTCTTCTCTTTGCAGATTCCAAAACTGTGCTGTTCTGCTGTTTTCCTCTTTGGGATTTCTGGGTCTCTACTTTCATTTCTCACTTCAGGTGATTTTGTGGGTTCTAATGACTTGGAAGAATGTGAATTCTCCAGACGGCTTTGGGTGCTGCCTGTTAGCTTGTGAGATTTACTTCTGCATGCTTCAGAGAATGTAGCTTTCTCTAGAGATGAGGTATATAGTTTATCATGTGGCTTTGATGGAAGCAATTCAATATTTTTGCCAACTGATACTTCCACAGCTACCTCTGATGGCAAGAGTGTACCCTTCTTGTCACCTCTTTGTTGAACACTGTGATTTTTATTTTTCATCACCTCTGGAGGAGAGTGTTCTGGGATGGATGCAATGTAGGATTTATCCATTTCAGAATGTGACTTACATGGCTGATCACTGAGGGTTTTGTTCTGGGGCTCTTCCAATACTGAAGTATCAGGTATAACTGTTAGTGGACCAACTTTCATATTTTCAGGGACACTCTGAAGTTGCTTTGGCTGAAGACCAAGATTTTCTTCTTGAGCCACCTTAGGAATGGCAGAGCTTTCTTCTTTCATAGTGGGAAGGGAGTCTTCTGACAAACATGGTGATTTCCTTTGTTGCAGAATAAGTCTTTCATTGCTCGGGGAATTGGAAACCGGAGATGTCTCTGATGGAAGAGGCAAACTGTTTGCCATGGATGTTTCTGAAGTTAGAAGAACAGAAGATACCGAAGATGTCTCTGATGCTAAAGGCAAATCAGACATAGGAGATGTTTCTGATGTTAAGGGTAAATTAGAAGCTGGTGATGCCTCTGATGTTAAAGGTAGATTTGACATCAGAGATGCTTCTGAGGTTACAGGTGAGGTGGACATTGGAGAGATTTCTGACATTAGAGGTGTGGGCAAGTTTTCATCACTGGCCTTTTGCTGAATATCACCTTCAATGTTTTCATTACTGGACACTTCGGATGAGCAAGCTGTTTCAAGAGATGCTGGAGTACACGGTTCCTCTGAAGTCGACTGAGTGTCTCCTCCAGGAGAAGCAATACAAACACAGGGTCCTTCTGGACTTCCAGAGGAAAACGAAGTTTCAGAAATACAGGCATTCTCAGATGACTGCTCCTCAGGGTCACTTTGAAGCTCCATATCCACTGCAATGCCTCCACCAGTGAACAAGGACCCTTCCACAGCAGTATTCTGCATTTCTGGTGCAATTAGCTCTTTTGCAGACTCAGAGTCCTTCTCTGCTGTATCACTGACAGAGTTTGTGGATGAAGCTGATCGTGCTGGTGATATGCAATCCTCCAGCTGATCTATCACAACAGACATCTCTTCCTGAGGGCATTCTGACTTCAACTCCACTTTAATTTCAATGTGAGATACAGTATCAGTTACCTCATTCATCGTGACACAGGACTCAGTGCTGTCTGTAAGCTGTACTGCTTCTGTTTCTTCACTTGTGCCAGCTGGACTAACTGATTCTTCAGATAACTCATGTTCTGTTTTGTGGTTCTCCTCTTGGCATTCACAAATACTTGTCTCAACCTCTTCAGCAATTTCCTCCTGAATGATTGATTCTTCAGGTATCAGTATATCCTCTGAGTCTGCCATTAGATCCTTGGCTGGAACCTGTTCCATACTAGGAAGAGATGGACAATAATCTCTTTGTGGTAAGGGTGGAATTTTAGCACCTTTCTCTTCTTGCTCCTCAGAGGTTCCTTGCTTAGAAGGACCAGGTGTGCCAGAAGACCCACACAGAGAATTGCTTTCATCTTCATCATTGTTTTGCACTGCAGTGAGTTTCATTGATTCCCCTCGTGACAACCCCAGCCTAAAACACACAAATAAAAAGGTCTTTTCAACACAGACATGATAAAGGAACAGGATCATCTTTCTTGACGACATATTTTAAAAAAAGACAGATTTTACAGTTTAAAGTAATTAAGTGGTGTGTGACCGATTTCTACATGATTTTATGTATTTTGGAAACCTAACTACACAGATTTTCTTACCAGTTTTAAAAAGCCTTAAGTGTTTTAAAAATAAGTAATCTGTTACTCATTATTTAACTATTTGCACTTCAATGAAACAAAAAAATAAGCTACACAGGTTCACCACTACTCACTTATACTATGTTTTATTTTATTTTTTCAAATACCAGCACAACACTGCAGTACTACTACAGCATGCAGTGCAGAGGAAATGCACAACTCTGTCTTCATCAGTAACAGTTCTAAAGGAAATCCATCTTTTTCCTCTTACATCTGAATTAAGGGTCAACTCAGCCAGCACTATGGCTTGAATGCTGCATCTGAAATTAATAAGGCAAAGCATGCATTTTGGTTTTGTAATTTGACAGTAATAATAATTTTTTATGAAAATCAAAATAACTCCACTTCAGCTTTATTTTACAAGTCAAGAGTCAATTATAAACATCTTGGGTGACAGCTTGTGTGGTTTTGCTCCTTTCTGTCAGCAAACTACACACTTTATTAAGATAAAAACTATTTCTAAATAAATACTGATGTAGATACTATTGATTTGATTTCATTATAAATTAGAAGTTTAACATTCTTAAGAAGCTAAAAAGACACATATTTATAATCTATGAATTCATTCTCAGAGATGAAGAGTAAAGGAACCATTTCTATGTGTACTTCTCTTCTTTGGTCCTGAAGATATTACTTAACAAAAATGTTTTATTACTTCAGTAGCATTAAAAAAACACCAACAAATAAAAACAAACCAAATACCAAGGGCTGAAAAAAACGGCTACTAAAAACAATGTATGCACTCTGACATCTTCATTCTCTTCCAAGGACTGTGGGAGTAGAGGTGTTTAGCAAATCTTTAGTAAGATTTTCCAAACAAACTTTTTTGCATCAGCAGTTCCATAACACATTCACACAAAAGCTTGGTTGGAGGCCTTAAAAGAATTTTCCTGGTCTTAAGGATCTTCAAATCTAATTAACATAAGTTTGATCTCTGTTCCTATTTTAATCAGAAAAGAAAGAATAATACAGAAATAAATGAGCATAAAAGATATACAGATGTAATAGAAGCAGGATAACTTGTCAATGTACAACCAGAGGATACAGAGATCACAAAGCCTATGTTTATGGAAATATAGAATAAACTTATAACAAATACAAACCTGTGGTCGTGCATTTAAAAAATACTGAACAGATGCATTACAGACATAGCTATAAATGAAATACCCAGCTTGGAATTTGTACCCCAAAAAGCACTCTTAGGGTAACTATTAGCATTACCTACTACTAGTCACCTAACATGCATTAAATCTCCCTACTCTGTGACATCGATATGCTGAGATAATAGATCCTCTAGAGAGCAACTCAGGAAAGCAAATTTGTATCTCCTACATTGAATGTATTTCAGAAGCTGTGTCTTTCTTCTATATAGACTATAGGCTCCTTATATAGTGGAAGTTTAGGTTATAGTTTTAGGTGAGTAAAGATTAATTTACCTAGGTGTAGGTGAGTAACTTACTTCCTCTATAATTCCTTGTGTAAACAAGCAAAAATTATCTCAAGGAAATGAGGAGGGAGAAGAAAAGAAATCCACTGCATTACTGAAAACTGAATCAGTGGTTTATTTTCTCTAGGTGGCTTACATCACAAAAAGATATTGCCTGATAGTTATCTTTCAGAATGAAAATCAGCAAAGAAATGAAGGATGGGTTAATAGATAAAGCTGAATACAACTGTCACATGGACACAGCACAAATATGCGCATTCCAGTAACATCCTGAAGAGGAAGAAGTATATAAAAAAAAGATTATGTAGGATTAAGGCCAGAAGAACATGTACTGAATCTCAATCAGTTTTTACAGCATTGGAAATACTACCATCTTGAAGAAGACACTGTAGTGAAGAAAAAAGCTTTCAAAGAAGACTCAAGATCAGCGTGCTTAAGGCAATCTCAGACTGCAAGATGAACAGCTGATCTGTCTTCTTCCTTAGAGAAAAAGACAGCCAAAGTTCACGAAATAGCACAAAAATAGGACAGCAGTAGAGAGCCACCAGTGAAAGTGCTAAGGACAGGATTCAGCTGGTAAAGGGCGGGCAGTCAGTTATCAAACCAAAAAACCCCAAATAGATACTCAGTGACATATGGATGCTGATATTCTAGTGCTATGAAAAGTAATACCAGAAAAAATAATAATAATTAAAAAAAAAAAAAAAAAAAAAAAAAATAAAACAAAAAAAAAAAA
>NDXB01012187.1:0-21557 GCA_002631895.1 Agapornis roseicollis
AGCAGCCTCCTTAAACACTCCCTGAGAAACCCTACCCTCCTTCCAAAGATGATACACCTTCTTCTTATTTCTGAGTTCCTTCATCACCTCGTTATCCATCCAGGCCGGACGCTTGCCTCATCAGCTCATCTTCCAGCACACAGGAACAGACTTTTCCTGCACCCTCAAGATCTCTGTTTTGAGGCACACTCATCTTTCCTGAACTCCTTTGTTTTCAAGGGCAGTTTCCCAAGGAATTCTCTGAATGAGCTCCCTAAACAGGTCAAAATCTGCCCTCTGGAAGTCCAAGTTAAAGGTCTTATTGATGTTCCCTTCTGATTTCACTAAGTATTGAAAATTCTACAATTTCATGATCGCTGTGCCCCAGGCGGCCTCCAACCTCCACATCACCCACCAGTCCATCTCTATTAGCAAACAACAGGTCTAACGTAGACCCTCTCCTGGTAGTCTCTCTCACCAGCTGTGACAGAAAGTTATCCTCCACACACTCTAAAAACTTTCTGTACTGCCTTTTTTCTGCCGTATGAAGTTCCCAACATACATCTGGTAGGTTGAAGTCACCTACAAGAACAAGGGCTGAAGATCCAGAAACATTCTCCAGTTGCTTATAAAACAAGTTGTGAGGAAGGAAGAAAGTTGTGAGTGCTTCATCCCTGGCAGTGTTCAAGTCCAGGTTGGACGAGGCCTTGCATAGCATGGTTTAGTGTTAGGTGTCCCTGCTTATGGCAGGGGGGTTGGAACTAGATGATACTAAGGTCCTTTCCAACCCTAACTGTTCTATGATTCTATGATTTTAAGTCCTGGTAGAGTTTTATTTTATTTAGCTATCCTGAAATATTTTGCTTGCTTGCTTATTACCCAAGTTCTAATAAAACCTATCTAGCATTTGACATTCATTTCACTTGGGTTTTTTTGTGGAAGATCTTGGAGGCCCAGAGGAATGACAAGGAGAACACAGATAAAGCACAGATTTTTCACAAAGAAGCATTTCTTCCAAGTGCTTCCTAAGTATTTGAGTTTAATGTGTGTTAATTGAAGCATAGCACACAAAGTACAAGCTAAACTATTTTATTCCTCTACACAATTCTAATTTCCTCTTTCTACACCAATGTCATAATCATAGTGACTACACCAATATCTATTGAAAACTATCTGGATTTGTAACATATATTGATTGATGGCTTGGCTTCGCAAATGAAGATTTGGGAAGGGCTTTACCCACGCTTACTACAAGCACAATGACCAAGGGTATGTGGGACAGGCAGATCTGCTTGGAAAAAGGCTGCTCAGGCAATCAGGAAGTGTCCAACCGGAACTGTCATCTCCTGGGGCAATCTTAAGTCACCCATGCCCTGGTCTGTCCACATGCAAGGTTGGATCTGCAGCTTCCCATGCACCTTGTCACCTGCTGTTTCAACCCTCGCCTGTCCATACAGACAAGTGAGAGTGAGCCCTTCCAGCCTGCGCAGTGGGTTTTTAGGTGAGGGCAGCATGCACAGAAGTGGCCCCATCCTTTACATCTGAGGCTTATCTGCCATGGCCTAGCTAGCTAGGACAGTGACAGCAAAGTCTTCAGGTAGTAGATTTTGTAAGAGTGTCCTTCTCTTAGATGGAAGACTTTACAAGGCTAGATGAGCTCATCTGCTGTCATGAGACAGGCTAGTTTTACCCTACTGATGATGTGTTGTTGCAATAGTAATCCTGCTCAGTACGAGAGGAACCACAGGTTCAGACCCCTGATGTGTGCGCTTGTCTGAGGAGCCACTGGCATGAGGCTACCATCTGTGGGCTTATGACTGAATGCCTCTAAGTCAGAATCCCACCTAGGCACTTGATGTTGTGCTGTTGTGTCATCGGTTGCTCGAGATTGACCCAGAAGATGACAATCTTGTTCAGAATTTGTAACATGAAACACGAGTAAATACCATAAACCAGAAAATCAGCAATAATAAAAATAAACTTTTCCAAATACTTTTACGACAGACAGGAGCTACTCCTTTGAACTCTCTTTGTGTAATTGTTTAGAGAAACAATATTATGGAATTTATATTATAATGAGAAATTGTATTATGAACTCTAGATTATAATACATATATCAATACAGCTTGAAATTACTATGCTATGAGACACACCATGTCATAGCTGCTTAAAAACACTAAAAATGAGATAGAAATATCGAGGGGGGAAAAAAGCTTCACTGGGATTGAATCTGATCCAACAGGTTCAGTTTCTATCATGATGCACTTGGTGTGAAGACAAAATAAATAGTAAGATGTCCGAAAGGAGGTAGTTTATCCCAACTTCCTCTCCCTCTTCTCCCTGCTCTCATCTCTGCTTCCCATCGGCCAGGTTTGAAGGCTGATTTGGTGATTTAACTGGAAGGGCCTGGTAGGAGGCAGAGACACTCAAGGTAAAAGATGGCAAAGAGCAAGGGGGCAGTAAGGAGCTCAACTCTTGCCTTTTGAGTATGATGGCCATCCTTCCCTGTGATGTGGTACCCTCAGCTCTAAGACACTATAACACTGCTTATGCACTACTGCAGCACACCTGGGGCTTCAGAGCTTAGTTCCAAAGTGAAAACACCAAGACTTCTGAATGCCTAACTTAATGAAATTAAAAACACTTTAGTGTCAATGTGCATTAAAAAGATTTTGGTAACCTTCTTTAGAAATCAGAAAATAAGACATAAAGAGGACATTAGGGTAGAGAAGGGACCAGAACTCCTGTCACCTGAAAGCTAGTCATCTGATGGCTGAGAGACCAGAGTTAGGATTGTGATTGCACTAAAGATCCTAACACAGCTAGACAGGTTAATCCTGCTGCATCCGGCAGAGCCAAAAAGGCTAGGGAAAGGATTGAAAGTGATGGGGCTTGGCCCTGAAGTTGTGACACTGAAGATGGATATGATTCCTGGTTACAGCCAAGCTTATATGTGACTACCACATTCCAGCCTGATATATTCTTCTCCTACCTCTTACCTTTGTGCAATAAGGCATTCAAAGAAACTACGTAAGAACTAAAGTAATGAACAAGAACCAGGTACTCAAAACCTGGAAGTCCTTTCCAAAGTTCAGCATAAAAATTGTTGTAATCTCTTCTCAATGGGTCCTGAGTCCTGGGCCTTGGGCAGTGTTGCAGGAAGGGACCCAGGATGCTAAATAATGACATCACTGTTTAGCAGAACATAGCTTTTCACCCCCACACAAGGCATTCCTAGTCACAGGAATCATTTCAGACAGGTAGTAGGTGGAAGACACAACCATGCACAGGGCGTTTCACTGCTACAGAGGTTGCTCACAGCTGGCCCTATGTGAGCTGTTGGGGCTGGGTTAAGCTGCTAGTGACTGCAATCCCTGTGACTGCTTTATTTTGGCTGAAAACACAGAAGAGATGAAGGGGGGCTTCATAGACAGCTAAATATTTTCTGAAAGCTTTCAGACCTAAGGTCCCATAAGCCAAGGCTGGTAAATGAGAAAGATAAGCATAAAATGACATGTTCTTGAAGACTAGGGCAGGAAAGTAACTGAGGTAACAAAAAAAATCATAAAATCAGATCATATAGAACAATTTGAGTTGGAAGCGACTTTAAAGATCATCTAGTTCCAATGCCCATGCCATGGGCAGGGACACCTTCCACTAGACCTTAAGTCACAAAGCCCCATCCAACCTGGTCTTCAACACTTCCAGGGATGGGGCAGCCACAGCTTCTCTGGGCAACCTGTGTTAGCACCTCACCACCCTCATAGTGAAGAATTTTTCTTAATTTCTAATCTAAATCTACCCTCTGTCATCTTAAAGCCATTCCCCTTTGTCCTATCACTATACGTCCTTTTAAAATCTCCTCTCCAGATTTCTTGTAGCACCCCCTTTAGGTCTCCCCTGAGTCTTCTCTCCTCCAGGCTGAACAATCTTGATTCTTGCAGCCTGTCTTTGTAGGATATGTGTTCCAGCCTTCTGATCATCTTCATGGCCCTACTCTAAACTTATTTCAACACATCCATGTCCTTCTTATGTTCAAAACACAGTACTCCAGGTGGGATCTTATGAGAGTGGAGTAGAGGGGCAGAATCACCTACCTTGACCAGCTGGTCATGCTCTTTTTGATGAAGCTCAGGATATAGTTGGCCTCTCATCAAACAACACCCCCAAGTCTTTCCCCTCATGGCTGCTTTCAATTCAATCTCTCCCCAACCTGTATTAATGCTTGTGATTGCACTAACTCATATGCAGGGCCTTGCACTTGGCATTGTTGAACTTCATGATGTTTGTAGAGGCCCACTCTTCAAGCTTATCAAGGTCCCTCTGGATGAGAGCTCTTCCCTCCAGCATGTGACTGCACCACACAGCTTGGCATCATCAGCAAACTTCCTGACAGCACACTCAATCCCATTGCCCATGTCACTGACAAAGATATTAAACAGCTCTGGTCCCAGTACCAATCCCTGAGGACCACCACTTGTCACCAGTCTCCACTTGGACATTGAGCCATTAACTACAACTCTTTGACTGCTAGCCAATTTCTTACCCAATGAGTGGTCCATCCATCAAATTTATGTCTCTCCAGTTTAGAGACAGGGATGTCACACAGGAGACAATGTCAAATGCCTTCCACACATGCAGGTTATTCATCAATGCTGTCACCCCATAGTAGAAGGCCACCAAATTTGTCAGGAACGATATGACTTTTGTAAAGTTATATTGGCTGTCATCAATCACTTCCTTATTTTTCATGTGACTTAGCATAGTTTCCAGGAGGATATGCTTCCTTCATCAATGGAATCATCAATGCATCCCAGGAACCTCCTGAATCACTTATGCCCTTCTGTGTTGTCCCTCCAACCAATATTGGGGTGGTTGAAGTCCGTTATGAGGACCAGAAAAGGAGAAAAACAGGAAGAAAGAGAAGATAGTTGTGCAAGGATGAATGAAAATGTGTCCTGTCTTGGCTGAAGAGACATTGGAGACTAGCAGGTCCAGGAACCCCAGAAAAAAAGAGGCCTAGAAGACAGAGAAGGCAAAGGAAGGAAAGACGACACAAAGCCTGAGATATAATACAACATGAGTGAGAAGCAGAAGTGTGTGCCTGAGAACTGCTCACAGGTTAGAACCATTAAGATTAAGAGAATAGATCCACAGAGCAGTCATGTGCCAGCTTCCATGCAGAGACTAGGGTATGGCATAAGGAAGCCCTGTTATTATTGTAATGAGAGAGAATGCAAGAAGTGTGTTATGAAGCTCAAATTAGAAGAACTTCCACCTCCAGGTACAGACAGAACAAACATTATCCATCGTCTGGAGGACTCAGATCTTCTCTAGTGAATAGATTTCTTCACCAAAACGTTGTTCCACCAGTCACAGCTGATCGTATTTTCGGCCTACAGAAGACCTTTTCATAGAAATTAGCTTGGAAAGTAGTCATCATGAGGCAATCCTGTTTTACATACAATGGGATTTCAACAGCAGGTCAACAATTCAAATGTGGTAGTCTAGGACAGAAGAATGATGAATTTCAGAACTCATCAGCCTATGAAATTTTAATAATTGAGTCAGCTATTTTCAGGTTGTGTCTAAAGAATGCCCTTAGGGAAAGCTGTCTTGTGAATAGACAGCAGCTGGCAGACTGCCTTGAAATAGGTCCCAAGCCACAAACTGAGAGAAGTCATATAAGGAGAAAAAGCCTGAAATATAGTTAGGCCACTGCATGGAGGAGGTTCCTATGAACAGGGAAGTGTTGGGGAGGAGAGATCATCCTGACAAAGGAGCAATGGATTATAAGAGCAGATGTGGCTGTTTAGGTATGTTGTGAATAAGAAAGCTGAAGAACTGCTGGCTTTGAGCCTAAAGGACTAATGAACCCTTGAATATACCATCCACCAGGCTCCAGAGGACTGAAGGAGTGTTGGGACCTCAGTGACAAAGATGATAAAAGACACTAATATTAAATGCCAGCACTGGGGAGTCTACCCCCATAAGAGGGTACTTCACCTGCTGATGGAATCTGTGAGAGATCCAAAGGATTTTGAGGAGCCAAGTTTGGGAGAGGAGAAGGGGTGCATGGTCATCTCAGAGATTTAGTTTATCCATAAACCAAGGAGCAAAGGGAAGGAGTCTCCAGAAATTGCATCCCAGCGGGTAAAAGAAAAAAACACCCATGGGATTGTCAAGTTTCCAAGTTGAGTTTGACCTTGCAAAAGGAATGAAAGCAAATGGCCAAAAGAAACGTATTTCTACATTACCAGAAGGAAGTAGTTGTTTCTACATTGAAA
Source organism: Agapornis roseicollis (assembly GCA_002631895.1). Lineage (NCBI taxonomy): Eukaryota > Metazoa > Chordata > Aves > Psittaciformes > Psittacidae > Agapornis > Agapornis roseicollis. The sequence goes on from NDXB01012187.1 coordinate 6,267, forward strand.
GGACAGAGTCAAGATAAACTGTGTATTTCCAGAACTACATGAGTATCTTACCTTCTTTCCTGTGCAGCTGACAGTGCAGATCTGCTCCATGATGAAATGGGGAGATGCATGTGGACATCAAAGTGGTTACCTCCACAAAGAGGTCAGTTGCTAGCACTGAAAACACCCCTTGTTATTCAGTTAGGAGTGAGCTGGTGGAGAAACTATCTGCTAACATTTTCACTATGATGTGAAAACTGGAACATAAAAATGCACACATAGTGTGGCATTCTGGTAAAACCCTCATACCCAAAAGCCCAAGAAAGTAGATAGTATAGTCTTCAATGTGGAGGAAAAAGGAATGACCTAGACATCTTGAACCATGCACAACTTGAAAACAAAATGTATGAAGGGAATAATTAAAGACATAAATGGAAGATGGGATAAAAGGTTACTAAAAGTGCCATACCAGATTGAAAAGAACTTTTGTTCTGAGAGATTAAATGAAAAAAAAAAATTGTTGGAAGTATAATCTTTGTTTGTAAAATTAATCTGGAATAAATGGGGATTATTACAAGAATTGTAAGGTGCACAAGGAACTAACTAAAGGCAACCAACAACTGGGGAAGTACCTTGCCACAAAAATGTTGGCTTGCTAATGAAATTTTCTGATAACAGAAATTTGGAAAGCATTCTTATAAGGGAGGAGAATCTCAGTAAACAGGAAGAACTAGGTGACCTTAAGGAGTGAAGCAATTGAAATGGGATAACTTTTAATGGTATCAAATGGCATGCCCTGTACCTAAGGATTTATAAGACAGATTTATGCAATAAACTAGGAGCATGTCAGTTTGAAAGGTGAGAACAGCCTGAATGTGCTAACTATCCTCAGGATCTGTTCCCAGCATAATGCAACTAAAATGTACCAAGGGCCATTTCTAATAAATTTAGGAAAGTATCAGTTCTATTACTAAAACCCTGAGAGATTATGTTTGGATTTTTGTATACTGAAAGATTCCTCTACCCTAAATTAGGCATCTAAAAGTTAAGTATCTTAGTATGAACAAGCCATACAAGGCTCCTTTATATACAGTGAAGAGAAATCCAAACAGACATTAATCTCGGCCTATAACACTGTCTAATGAAAGTCTAATGCAATGGCTTCTGAAGGTTTCTCTCTTCTCTTTCTCATATTTTGAGTATAAGGGTGGTCAAGGCTGAATACCTCAGATGTGTGAAAATTAATAGTCTGGGTCAGGAAGAGAGCCTAATGAGCACTGTCTGACCCATGGGGAATTTCACCAGGAACAAAAAGATACCAATTGAATTTAGTAAAGTTTGAAAAGAGAAAGGTGTCACTGCTATGAGAGTTTACAACCATGGTGCAAAAAGATCTAACACATTTTAAAACAAAGACTAGTGCTGAACTAGCAGAGAAAGAAACAAGATTGTATGACTGTTCAGTCCCATGGTACTACATTTAAACCTTGCTAGTTATCCACTTACTGTTTAATTAAATGTGTGCTTTACTGGCTATTTAGAGATAGTCATTCGATAGTATAGACAACTTTATGACTTCACAGTATTTGCAGTATATTTATAGCGTACCCCTTCCTAAAGTAAACACTATGTAAACAAAATTGTCCTAGACTAGCCTGTTCATATTTGTCAGTGGCTGGCAAACCACAGTGTTTGCCAGTTTGCTAAAGTCATCTTTCTTTTGCCACTAACTTTCTTTGTCTCTCCTCTAGTCATAAATTAGATAAGATTCTGGGTCTAGTTAAGTGTCAGGACGAAAATGGTGTGAAAAATACTGCTCAAGCACTCTAAACAGACATGGTGTCCATGTCAGTAAACAATTTTTTTTCCCAAATAAGCAATATAAATCTTTGAAAACACCCTGCAGAGTAAATGACAGAACTTCAAATAAAACTGTCCAACTTGGTATAAGGCTATTCCGTTATTGTGAATTGTGTATCAGCACATATGTTTCTCAAATACTCTATGTTTCTGCACATATGTTTCTCAAATACTGTGTGTTTCTGCATTATTTTTCAATCCTGTGACCTAGTCCAGCATTAAATTATAAAAAGTTCAGCAGCTGAGTTTTATCCTTGCCTACAAAGCACATGTACCATCACTGTTTCAAAAATAGAAACGAGACATTTAAACCTCTACGCTATGCATCCATACAGCTATTTACATTTTGCTTCTTTCTTAAACATGACATCTAATGTGTGACATTAAGAATCATCAGATTCACATATCCTTTCAACATCCCATGATCTTCAGAAATAATAAAAGGGAGCACAAGAAGATTTGCTTATGATCGCACCCTTTCTCAGTTCTAACCACAAAATGGTCATTCTTTGGCCAAAGGACTGGGATTGAATTTTCTACCTCCTGTACCTCTTCCTTGTTTCTGCAAGCTGAGATATAAAGCCAAGAATAAAGATTCTTTCTAGGTGTACAGCAGAGCCTGTGTGAAGACCCTAGTGGAGTAGAAAATTACCAGAAAACAGATAATGTATTTGCTGTGGTAGGTTCAATATTCTGTCTGAGGGTGCCCATGTTCCATCATGACTTCCTTTAATGGCTATAATAGCTGTAGAAAGTTTTCCAACCAGTTACAACTGGTGGATAGTGGAGCTATTGCTTGACCTCAGCAGTTACAAAGTGCAAGGTATTTATTCAGGGAAGGGGGTGTTAAGAAAATCAAGCATATGTAATTGCAGTGTCAAGCTCCCCTAAAAACTCCTGAAGCCACTGGCCAAATTCTGCCAAATATGGAAGATCTTCAAAAGCAAGTTAGGTTCCTGTAAGTCTGTGGGAGAGTGGTGGTGTGACAGAGGAGGGAGAGCCCCAGGGTTGTCCTTCTGGAAGAGGAAGAGCAGGAGGGCAGTGCATGGGAGCTGCACCATTTAGTACCGTTTGTTGGGGAGCAGCAATCTCCAGACAGGTATTCTGACAAGAAAAATGTAGCACCATCTTTTACTCTTGGAAGCCAAATTCAGAACTGATCTGAAAAGATGCACAACAACCAGCCACCCAGTGGAAAGATCTGCTTAACTAAAATCTGCTACAGAAAGCTCCAGCCCAGATGCACCAGGCACCAGCAACTCCGGAGTGGCCTGTTTCTCCTCTCAGCAGCAGCGGAGAAAGACAATGACCTCCCTGTCTCAGCATCGCTCTGTGGTATGTCCACCCAACTGAATCACAGCAGGGTAAATAACCAGACAATGTAACAAATGCTTTCCCCTTTTGTTTGCCTTACAAGAAACAAAATTAATTCAGTGCTGGTCTGGTGTGTCCCTTCAAGAAATTATTCTCACTACGCTATGAAGATTGCAGATTCTTCCAAAATTGACTTCAAATGCTACAACATACACCAGAGACACTAGTGTTTGGATAATGGCAAAGATGGTAGACATCTGTGGAGTTCCCTGATAAAAAGATTAATAAAATCATCATAAGTCACCAAGGCCTAAATTCCAGTATAAATTTGATCTATAAATGTAGAAGGTGAAGTTTTTTCTACTTCTGTTTTTAATGAACAATTTCTCATCTTTCCTCTTCAGTGAAAGACTATGAGGTGACTGAATTGGAAATGTTCAGCATTAGATTTCAGAGAACGGGGTACAAGACTTTGCTATGTTCAAGACAACCCAGTTTTACAGAATCACCAGTGAATAAGGAGGTTACAAGGAATGTTTGAAAGAAGGATCCTTAATTCTGTCTCCAGTTTAATGTGATCAGCTCTTAGATGCTTATGGGTATGTCTAAATTCATCAGAGTTCTCCAGGCCTGCAGAAAAGGGAATGCTTCTGTATTAGCTGGATTCCCATACAATCAAACTCTCCAGGGAAGGAGGGAAAACGTTTTATTATTTCGTGCAAATATTTCTGTCTGTGGAAACTAAGCATATATGGTTTAGCAGACTGAAACTGCTGTGAACACTTCCAGTTCAGGGACAGGTTCAGGGCAGACTCCTAAAATTTATTACGAATGCCAAAGGCCAAAGGGGGATGAGCTGCACCTCAGAAGTGAAAGGAAAGAATCTCCCAAGAACAAGCCACAATCAACATGTCATCTAAGCAAATTAATATCCCTACTCCCAGACAGAGAATTTTTTTGAAAGGGAGGGAGAAGGGTGCTATTTTGATTTATAGGGATACTTCAAAATTCAGGGCTTAATTGTACTTTACCCAAGCAAGCTTGTTTAAGATAATGCTTCTTTCAAATATTTTAGACCTTTCTTCCTTGAAAGCTCACATCTTCAAAATAACATCTGGTAATGCTTCAAATTGTACACAAGAAGAAACTGAGATAGAAGTGCAGACTGCAAACACAGATTACTAACAAGAAGAAAAACATAAAGCATGTTCTGCTCCCAAATCACTTACCCTTTTTACTTCCTGATTCACCTATCAAAGACAACTGGGGAAAAAAAAACAACCGTTTATACCTCCACTCTGGATGCCACCCTCCTGGTAAAGGCCTGGTACCTTCCCACAGGTGCCACTTTCCTGGACCCATGTCAGGTACTCAGAGTCAACAAGGAAACCCTTGGGGAGAGGCATTATGGGGCACAGACAGGGCTGTTGCTGGCACCCGCCTCATACCCCAGCACCTGTGCTTCTCCCTGCCCTTTGTGCACCCCAGGCATGACGGGCATGGGTGTTTTTCTGAGCAGGTCTTATCATTAGCGTTGGAGGCAGAGATTTTTTTTTCCTGCCATGTGTTTGCACAGCACCTACCAGACAGGGTCTGTATTTCAGTAGGACTACTGGAATAAAATCTTAAAAACAGCAAGTAGCAATAGAGCTGCAGACTCATCCAGAGCACTTACCCTCTGAGTCTAGGAGTGTTGAAAGTTCACTGTGTTACCAGGGAGTTCCTTGAATGTCACAGCTCCTTGCTCTGATAAATTAGTGTCTAATCCTAAAGGTGGCTCATTGGTTTTCAGTATTAGGCCCTTAATCTCTTTCCCTAGCTCAGGAATCTTCTCACCCTGCACCCAGAGACATCAGCACTCATTTGTTTCCCCAGAGTTACCAAACAACATCCAAATTTTTTGTAAAGATGTCAAAGTGTCTGTCTAAACATCTTCAGGTTTTGGCCTGAAACTGATATGGGTTGAAAGTCTCCAGCTCTTCCCTAAATCCTGACAGTTAGTTAACAACAAATAAAAAACAGCCCAGTGATTTACTGTGTCGATCCCACATTGTTGTGATCTGTGTTTCTTTAAGAAAGGTGTGAGTATATGTGTAAGAGTCTTGAAATACAGTGGTTGCCATGGCAATTATCTGTGTTTAGAGAGTGGAGGGGAGTAAAGTTCCATGTAAGTGGCCAGACTAGAGTGCAAGTTAAACATGCCTCTTTGCAGGTCTAAATTATGCACTGTTCTCCCCCCTCCCCACCAAAAATATTTGTGAAAATATGCATAGATTGTCTGACAAGCTCCAAACTATTCTTGCAATTATGCCAGCTTTTCTTTTCTCCCCTCGATATTCCCACTCTCCTGTAAGGCCTGGGAGAATAAAGCATAAACCCATGAGGCAGGGGAAAGAGGAGTTTGTATGAATGCAGGCTTTGCAGAACTGCCCAACTATGCTTCCATCCAGGAGTTTGCTTATCTCGTTCATTTCTCCTTAATGGGACTGAGTGCATTACTCTTACAAAACTAACAGATCAAAAATACAGGTATAGCTAAATGGCTGTAATTTTAATTAGAAGGGAATGTTATATAAGCATAAATCATTTGGACAAATATCCCTGAGCATTTATATTGTGCTTTACATTTTCTAACTACTCCGTGGATTTGTTGGTTTTGAACAAATATTCATTGTGCCCAGTTCTGGAAAGTCTATACTCCATAAATCTTTGTCTTCACATTCTCATTTTCATTTATCCACCTAGATTTTTTCCCCCTTCCCTCACATCCGTGATAAAGGTATGATTCCTAGCCTCCATATGCATGCAAGCAGTTTGTGTATTTGTGAGGCGTTCCACTCCCAACACTGACTGTAAGACCCCACACAGGGCTCTTTTGCTTTTCCCATAGGAATATTCTAAGGACAGTGATCCCAAAACAGCAATTGTGCAGTCTGATAGCTGTCTGCACTGATTTCACAGGGACAGTGCTCACCTTAGACTCCACAAAGTGAATGGTGATTTTCAAAACATCCACAAGTTCTTCCTGCCATCTCCTGCACGCTACTTGTCCTAGAAATGGTCTGTGATGGACACTGACATCAAAACTAGAGCACTCATGTAGCAGTAGGCCTGTGTAAGGAGTAATGGTAACACTAGAAATAAGTCATTCTTCAGTGCTTATTTAGAATTCACATACATCACTTACGTGTTCCACTTTAGTATCTAGGAAATTCAGCAAAGGAATTGATATCATGACAGCTTGACATAGCTGCTCTTGAAAATGTGTTGCTAGGGGCTTCTTGACATATTAATGGATAAATTGCAAGATGGAAATATATGATTAAGTTGCCTTGAAAAAAGTGGATCCTGAGGCTCTACTTGTTCCCAAGCAGCTATTAGTAAAGGACCCATGGGTTCCAGCAGCTTTGAACTAAGGACAGAGAGCTGTATTTACTCCTAGATCCAGCAGTGCCATGTTGAATGACACATAGGTAATTCCATCCCTCAGTTTCCTTCCTTTACCAGTGTTATGATAATTTTCCTTTGCAAAAGAAGGGTGAGTTTTGTCGTTTTGGATTTTTGTTAGTGAACTCAGGAGCAAGCTTTAACAAAGAATCAGAAATGATTTGGTCCTTGCCTTTCTCTGTTTACTCTTGAGTTTTACATGAGGCAATCAGTGACATTGATAAAAATTCAGTTGATGAGGCAAGGAAAGCCAAAGATTACCAAAATATGATTACAGTTAATTAAGGTGTGTGACCAACATGATAGCTCCACAGCAAGGTGGTTTGTTTGGTAAATATACTACCCTCTGGTAGGCAATTCAGGAAGGGTGGCATTTTAGGAGGGATCTAAGCAAGAAGAGGGTGGTAAACAGGTGGGAAAGCTCTTTCATTATTACAGGTGTACTACCATCAGTGAAGTAAATATGCCACACAGTAAACTGTATCCTTTGCCACTGCAATAGGAACTGTATTTATAGATCCTAAAGAAAGGTAGATCACAAGCATCACACCATCTACTCACTTGTAAAGAAAGCACTGCAACAGTATGAACTTTTCTTTGTGCTAAACCGATACAGTAATACAACCACACAGTTGAAAAGCTCTCTCAAAACCACTGGCATGGAAAAATTGCATTTTACAACGAGGCAACACACTCTCTTCCCTACCATCTGATTTACTACTCAGCTATTGCTCTTCAGATCATTCTCTTGATATATCTAACTGATTCAATGAGTACAGGAGCATGACGTAGACTCACTGGACAGTCTGATGAGGCTAGGTGTCATTGCTTAGAGTATCTCAGAGTGTATTAGATGTTTCTCAGGTTCAATAAAGACTTTGCCCTTTAGATCGTGTTCTGTAATTACAGTAGCATTTATGACAGCTTAGAAATAAATAGCATTTTCCATTAGGCTAGCTCTGTTTCAAAAAGTAATTGCTTGCATATGCACAGAATGACAGCTTTCTCCATAAGCTAAAGTCACTTTGTCCCTCCACTTTGTTCCCATATCAGCATGCAGTAAGCAGTCATATGCTAGTCTGTGGTTTAACTCACTTTCTGAGTTAAATACAGGCTAAGTCTGTATTGTTCTGCTCATGTATATACACAGGGTCTGAAAATATTCAAAATAAGAAGTGCAGGAGCACAAGATGGGTAGAAAAAGACAGTGTGATAGAGAATAAAATGGAAAAACTGTTCTTGTAACCCATGAAGTCTTCCCATTGCCCCTCAGATTTACCAGTTCTGTTTCAAAGAGGCAGAGCGTGCCTTAGAAATGCAGAAGGTGTCATGAAAAGGGGAAAAGTCCATCTCATCTCAAAAGTATTCTGCATATTAATGTGATTCAGTGAAAATATATATAGCTAACTGTCCTCTTAGACTCAGGAAAGAAGGTTTATGACCCTCCAAATGACCATGTTAGCACAGGGCTATGTGTGGTCTGGCCCCCTCCACCACATGCCTCCCAGGAATCCCATCCTTCCACACGTGCCAGGACTGTGGGTCAATTGTAACTATAGTTTATCCTCACAGCTTTGCCAAACAGCCAAGCCACAGATTAACCCTTCTTTGGGTGCTGTGCTGGCAGGATGATGCTGCTAGATGGATGCAGAGATCTCCTTGCTCCCTGGAGAGCCTAAGGGGCATTAGTTGTGGGCAGTTCAGCCCTCCCTACCCCTCCAGACATGAAGCCTGGCACACCCTGGCCCATGTGCTTCTTTGTATTAGATCTCAACATTTTAGCTCTACGAAAAGTATTAGCTATTATAAAATAACCTGTAGATGAGACCATGACAGAAAGAATATCATATTATTTCAGTAACTATCAGTTTTGTAAATCCTGAGCATTTTTTGGCCCAATGTTGCAAAATACCCAAAGAGTGTCCTGGAAAAGATTTGCAGCCTTGCAGAATAACTTCAGAGTTATTCTCTTTTATTCCAAGACTCTTTGCATGCTTGCAAAGTGCTTTGTTGGGTTGGGCCCTAAACACTCAGGTACCCTTTATCTCATTCACATGCTATAATGAGGTTATTTGTACTATAGTTTCAAATTAGTTTTAGAGCTTGGTCCATTTTAGTAAACCTTCTTCATTAAATATGTGATACAAAGCTAGAAGCATTACAATACCATGACAGCAAAACACCAAGTACCTACATTTCAGTCTACTTTACAAAACAGTGTCTGTGATTCGTAAATTTTAAAATAAATTAAGTACAGTGAGGGAGTTATTAAAGAGAAACACCTTAAAAAAAGTGGGGAAACTCAGTCATTTTCATTCTGTGAAGAGAGTGTGACAGCATATGGTACATAGTGGGTGGTTGTTCTAAACATAACATGTATGTGTTCGACCTAAAATGTTTTATTGGTTCCTACTTATGAAAGCAGCAGCTAAAAATGACTGATGACTGTTCTTTCTATATCAGCAGCGTGTAAATGCCCAAGAAAAAAAATCAGTCTTTATATTAATGAAAATTTTTAAATAGCTGTAGAACTCTGCTTAACGTTTTCTCCAAAGTGTCCCAAGTTTAATGCTTCCTCTTTGTGAAACCATAACACTACAGTATTATTCATCACTACTGTTATTTCTAGATCATCCTAAAATATTAAATATGTCAAAAAAGGGAGAATAATCTTCCCTTCCTCCAGAGTTACTGTAGCTCTGAGAGTATAGGTATCTAGCACTACATACCCAGGTTAGCATGAAACAAGATAAAATGCAAGTCACAACTACAAGTCTCCTAGATATATAGAAGACAATTATACCCTCATCGTCACTGCCACTGAGTACCTTATAAATGAGAAAGTTGTGCAGAGAGTAAAATCTCACTATTCTCTCCTCCTTTTACCTCTCTGAGAGTTATTGTCATGGAAGGAACTGAGACTGAAACTGGGAAATCTTACACTGTGCTCCAAATAAGGCCAGTTTGTTACTAACCTGTCCTGTGGCAACGATCCCTGTGTCTGAGGCCAGCTGCCAAGCATGTTCCCTCTTCCTCCCACACGAGTTTCATCCTGTGGTCAGCTGTTTCTTGGAAGCTGAGGAGCATAATTGATATTGCAACTATCAAGCTGTGAGCAGAATGAGCTTACACAACTTTGTGAACATGCTTTTCTTGCCCTCTCCACCCACCTTTCTCAAAAGCTATGTGTTTGTTGGTAAAAACAGGATTCAGATGTCAGTTATAAGGGTGGAGCTCAGGTGCTTCTGTAGACATGTGTCCTAATCCCAATATGGGAATCAGACTGTGGCCAGGTCGCTTTCCCCTTTGAGTAAGCTCAACCCAACAGCACATGGGGCCTGATCTCTGGGGCCTGATCCTTGGGGCTTGATCCTTGAGCCCTGCTCCACCAGCAATGCTGGAGTTTCTGGCTGGGAAGGACCTCTCAGTCTAATGAGGGTCTTAGAAGGTATCCTGCTTTCTGGGAAAGCAGAGATCATAGAATCATAGAATAGTTAGGGTTGGAAAGGACCTTAACATCATCCAGTTCCAACCCCCCTGCCATTAGCAGGGACACCTCACACTAAACCATGCCACCCAAGGTTTCATCCAACCTGGCCTTGAACACTGCCAGGGATGGAGTACTCACAACTTCCTTGGGCAACCCATTCCAGTGCCTCACCACCCTAACAGGAAAGAATTTCTTCCTTATATCCAATCTAAACCTCTCCTGTTTAAGTTTGAACCCGTTACCCCTTGTCCTGTCACTACAGTCCCTAATGAAGAGNCCCATTCCAGTGCCTCACCACCCTAACAGGAAAGAATTTCTTCCTTATATCCAATCTAAACCTCTCCTGTTTAAGTTTGAACCCGTTACCCCTTGTCCTGTCACTACAGTCCCTAACAAACAGTCCCTCCCCAGCATCCCTATAAGCCCCCTTCAGATACTGGAAGGTTGCTATGAGGTCTCCACGCAGCCTTCTCTTCTCCAGGCTGAACAGCCCCAACTTGCTCGCCTATCTTCATACGGAAGATGCTCCAGTCCCCTGACCATCCTCGTGGCCCTCCTCTGGACTTGTTCCAACAGTTCCATGTCCTTTCTATGTTGAGGACACCAGAACTGCATGTGTGCATTCTGAACCTGTTTCATCTCTGAATTTCACCTTCCATGTAGCTGTTTTAGTGTCTATGGATTCATTTGGTTACTCAGGGTTCAGAAAGCCAAGTGTGCCCCAGTGGTTGACGGATAATTCTCAAAAGCACTGGCTGTGACAGAGGTGAAGGCACATTGTGTGACTTTGTCCCAAAGCAGCACAGCAAATTTAGGAGGGACATGGGCTTTGGAACAAATTCAAAACTGTCTGTTTGGGTTTTGTGGCTGTTTTTGTGGAGTGTTTTTTCGATCGGTGGGTGGGTTGTTTTTTTGTTGTTTTTAACCAATACGACACGACTGCAAAGCTTTCCAAGGAAAGGACTGCAGAGCTGTTCAGCAGACAGTGCCTCACCCTACATAGGACTGGCTCCTGAGAGCTGTGCAAAAGGATTCTGGGGAAAAAATTCTGCTTCATATTTGTGCTTTGTGTTCCCTGAGAAAGGAGAAAACTCACCCAACCTGCTGTAGTGATTTTTACCAGAATTAGAACATGAGAAAATCATTCTTGTCTATCTTACCATGATTCGTCCAAGGTTAGAGAAGGAGATGCTGATGAGATATTTTGTCCTATATTTCTACTGTCATAAGAACTTCAAATCTAATTCATAAAATATCTAGCTCCACATGTGGAATTCTTATTTAACTTTTTTTTATTAAATGTTGATCTGAAAAACATTCAGATAACCTTAGTGTTATAAAATCTGTACATCCTAATTTCATTGCTTATGGCATCTATAACTTCAAACAGTGGTGCATGCTGCTTAAAAAGCCTGCAAGATTCATGGCCTAAAAGATGCTAATCTGTGTAATACACAAATATGAGTGAAGAGATGCAGATCATTATGGGGGAAAAGCAAAAGTGAAACAGTCACAACAAAGAAAATCTTGGGAATTTGGTTGCAATAATGTTATGTGGTCCAGGTAATACATACATCATCTTACATGGTTTCCCCAAACGAATTATATAAGGTTAGATTTATATTGCATCTTTCAAGTATTTTACTGATGCAAAATATGTTTACACAGGGGATGCCTACAGAGCTACATGAGAAACTTTTTATAGCATTTTAGTATACCAGGGGGATAAAACCAGGATATACAAGGCCAGCATTATCCCTGCCTATTGCAGCACTGGGAAATGAAGTCACTTATGATCTAGAAAGAAGCATCAGGTCACAGAACACCTCAAAAGGTTGAGGAGACAAGCAAAGACTGTTAAAGAGTATTCATACTCTTACAAACTACTCTCACAGCAATGTAAAATTCACTGATTATAAAAAAAAAAAAAAATTGCTTTAAAAATTCATTATATTTAGACCCTTCATAATGCAATTAAGAAAACAGAATTCAGGTTTGTTATAAATCAGGGTGGTTAATAACAAGATTTCCAGTAGTGTTTCAGAGATGTTGTTTGAAAGTATCTATTTCTGGCAAAGAGTTTAATCCAGTGCTTTTCTTTAGCAGGATTAAAGGAGTTATTCTATATTAAAAGTTTTGTATTTTGATGGGTATAATATTAAAGTCATACCTTATTAAATCACTGTAATATATTAAATGTAATGAAACCTTTTTTTTTAATTAAATGGTTAGGAAGGAAAATCTGTAAAACTTCAGGTTTAATACACAATTCTTTCTGAGTCTCATATGAGTTGTCCAGCTTTTCTGTATTAAAAGACTGAAGAAAGCATAGAAAGTGTTCCTGTGTACAGCATTCTCTTCCTTCCTTTTTAAAGCATGTTTGTCTAACTAGTTCAAATACTAATTTTAACTGCATAAAACTGAGAGAAAATTATTGAACATCCGCAAACAGGGAAGAACTCCATAGGTGATATTTCCTGGATGTCCTCAGTAAAACACAATTTTATTTGTCAATGAAAAAGGTTACAAAGCAAATTAAATTGCCCAATTGAGTGAATGCAGTCAGCTTCTCTTGAGCCAGTCACAGTGGCTGAGGTCTGATGTAGATGTTTGCTTTCTTTTAATAGGCTTCTGCAGGATCTAACCACTATTTATTTAAAGTGGGAGTACTGACAGCAGCTAAAATGGGAGAAAAAACGTTTCACAGTTTTGTTGAATGGACTCCATCAATAACATTGGGAGAAACAAATTAATACAACCAGCATTTAAAAGCTAGTGAAAACAAATCATGCACCAAATTGCAAATTTTATGATTATTTAATGACACACTGCATGAAGAAAATATGTTGTATTTCTTCAGCCCAGTTTCCACTGAAGCAGCTGGTGTAGTGCCACACTAGAGACGTTACACAAATGGGGATGAGCACAAAACTTTTGAGATGAGAAGCAGCTCATGGAGGTGTCAGTGGGTTATGCAGGCCAAGGAAGCTGCAGACCCAAGAGAAATGAGGGGTGGCACTTTGCAGGAGCTGCTTTTGGGACACATCTCTGTGCCGCAGTGCCAAGGATGGCTTCAGCACAGAAAGGAAGAGTATGTTAATGAAATTCATTGTTGATATGATGCTGGGAAGCATCTCCTTAAAGGGGTGTAGACTGCTCAGAAGGTCCTGTCTCCAGCTATGAGAAACATGGGCACCAGCACTTACGGTAGGCACTATGGCTCATCGCTTCCAGAATATGGTTAGCTGCTGCCCCAAGGATGAGCTATTTCCTGCTTGTGCTTCTTTCAACAGGATCCTCTGTGATAGACTCTGACTATCACAACACCAGTTCTTGCTCTCATCTTTGCAGCTTGTTCAGTCGAAGAGCTTTCAGACATAACTGACGGGCACTTAGAAGAGTGTTTGTGTCAGTACTTTCCAAGCCCTCTCTTTTATCAGCTACTCAGAGTTAAGCACATGCTTAAACATTTGACTGGATCCAGGCCCATTCTCATGCAGAAAAACCAGACAGGGACAACTAGGAGTGGTCAAGAAATGATGGGACAGTGCTCACCAGGAAAGCATGTGAATTGCCATTAAACAGGGGATAAATTGCAAGAATTTAAGAAACATTTGTGCCATAATCCAGCTGCTGAGTGACCAGGTTCCCAGTGTACACACACTTCCAAGAAAAATTAAAATATGAACATGAGGCAAGCAGTTGCCTAGTAGACTGCTGAGTGCAAGGGATTTATGTCTGAGTAGTTAGTATTATATTACACTCACAGAGTAGTATCCAAATATCAGCAGCTGTGTCTTGTATCCATTATTTCCCTTCTCCCCCCAGTATAAACCTTTCTCACCTTTTTAATTAGAAAAGCTGTTTATTGACTATGACATGGAAATATTTTACATGTTGTTGTCCAAAAATGCCATTATTAAATAAGCAGGAAAATATGTTCAGTCGTAAATAGAGATGACCTTTAAAACAATGTCAAGCCCACACACCCCATGATTTGTGCTTAGGTATGCGTTACTTTAAGTCTCTGTATATTACCAGTCACGTGACATAGAAGGCTATTATGGAAAGTATCTTTGGTTAAAGAACTGTAGGGTAAACAGATAATTAAAGCTAAAACACATAGCCAACTTACCTAGCAAACTACTGAATTCAAACCTGCTTGTGAGAGGCCTGACTTTATATTCATGGCAACACAGATAATAAACAATTTGGTTTTTATCTTGAAAAATATTTTATAGCAGTTAACTGAGGCCAGGAGATCTCTTACTTTCTTGGACGATTCATTCATCAGATGTACAGCAGCCTTGTCATGCATAACAGAGAAGCACCAGTGTCACGCAAGGAGAGAAGTGGCACTGAGAAACCCAGGAAAAGAGGCTGAATTCATATGTGTAAAATAATGTCATTTTTCAGAAAACATCTACAGAAGAAAAATTAATTAGGGAAGAGTGCACCCTATTCTTCCCCCATGGCATTCCAGCCAAATGCAGGGGCTGTGTGGGGTTATTCCAGGAAATCGGCAAAGATACTTGCATTTTATTATTGTCAGTGCTGCCATTTGTTTCAGTTTTGGTTTGTCCTTAGAGAAGAGGCAAAGAAGGAAGAACAGGAAAAGCTGCCTTTAGGGCAGAACACTTACTTTGAGTGGTAAATTATTTCAGAAGTATTGTGAAATTTACCAAGAAGTCTCAATAACTGCATTAATGAAGATGCAAATATAACCGGGTCAGAAATCCTAAGCCTCATGTCTCACACGATGGTGGCAACCCTAGGTCTCTAAGAGTTTTCCAGCAGTCAGCACAAGAATATCCAACTACAAAGTCTGTATTGATAGGCATGTCTGCCAACATGTATTTCTATCATCAAGAAGACAGTCATGTAACTCTATAAGCATTTTATTTTGTTATCTGTAATGGATATCAACTATTGTATTTGGTTTACTTCTTTTAAAAAGCCATAGCTAGACAGGAGAAGCAACATGGCTCATTGCCTTGGACATTGTGTGGAGTTCAGGTGAGGGACGGAGCACAGGCCTGTGGGGAAAGCAGAAGAAAGAACAGGGTGAGGCAGCCAGGAGACCAGGAGAACCATGGATTGCTATTCCCAGGTGCTGAAACTTTGCAAAGCCATGTTTGGTAGCATGGAGTAGGCATCCACCAGAGATGGATGGATGGATGGATGGATGGATGGATGGATGG
>NDXB01012187.1:26284-51665 GCA_002631895.1 Agapornis roseicollis
TTTTTTTTTTTTTTATCTCAGTGTTGCAGCTTGGTTTTGGTTTTTTCATCAGAGGATTTTGATCTTCCTTCCAGCTCTTTCTAGAACTATCATGTGATGTCACAAAAACACCTCCAGTATTTTGAATACTGTAAATCACTGAAACCTGCTGAATCAGCTTCCATTGATTTCAGTGGGAGATGAGGCTTTGCAAAATCAAACCTTAAAAGTAGGCTTGATGGTAGTCCTTAAAGCTGCATTCTCCGCTGGTTTACATCAAATTCTGACTACCATTTGTTCTCTTTTCCATAAATTTGAAATTCTTTGCCAAAGGTACTGATATTTTTGCTGGTGTAACCTATCAAATTCTATTTTAAAACCTACTTAAAAAAAGGATGGGTACAGTAATTTCTGATACCAATCAGATGTTTCAGATAATTCCCAGCAACTGATTTTCTATTTTTCAGATTTCTGTGCTCACCTGCAAGCTCTGCCTGGATCTTTTCTCTCCTTGGCTCCAGCACATAAAAAGGAGGACTTAATTGCCCAAAATTCCTCAGTAGCAGTTTACATTAACATCTCTCTGCTTGTCCTGTAATAGCAATGTATGTACTCTGGCTCTTTGCATTCATGTTTGTGGAAGTAGATGTATCTCAGGTACCTGTTTTATCTATCAGAACACTGAGAAAACAGAGATGTTTTGAAGTACACATTTGGAAAGTCAAAGTCTTCATAAATATGCTGGTTAATCACTTCATCCATGGGTGAAAAATGCTGCCTTAGTCTTGAGACATGTTGCATGTATGGGGCACTCTGTGTTACTGCTTTTCAAAATCCAGAAGACAGATTAAGCTGTGAAGATTGTTCTTACATATAATTTTTGGCTTTTTGGTTCACGTCCAATGCCAGTGGATACAAAAAAGTCACTAGCAGTAACGATTTCTGGTTACACAATTAAGTTCTCATGACTACACAGTAACTGAACCGTGTTGCAGCTTCATCTAGCATGATTGTCTCCAAATACATTGTCTAAATAGTGGTGCATTAAGATAACTAAATTGGATAAATAGACAATGGCATTAAATAACTGCTTAATTAAGGTGAATAAAATGCCTTTTAAATTAAATGAGATGATCAATGTTCCCTATGTGCTTGGCAATTTTGTTCATTGCAGCACTCCTATAGGAGAGTTTAAGATAGAAAGTTTCAATCCTGTAATATGCTAAATGTTCTGGATGCTATTCAGAAAAGCCTTAAGTGCAGTCTTGATTTCAACCAAATTAATAAGACCCCCCAAAAACACAGCTACATATGCTCTCTTCAGGATGAAGGCCACAGTTCCCACAACATTGCAGGATGTAGCCCTTAGCAAGGAGAAATTCAATATGCAGCAGTAAGCACTCCAGGCTAATATCATAGGGAGCCAGGGAGGGGGGGGGAGGGAGGGATCTGCTCCCAGAAACAGTCTGTGTGCAGGCTCCTGTGGAAGTCAGTGGTTCAGGATCAGATCAAAAGGGGTTTAAGCTATAGATGAAAAACAGATGGGGAGTTGGTGAGGTGGAAAGAGAAAGGGAGCAATTAATCCAGACAGCTGGCACGGCAGCGAGGCAGGCCTGACCACCAGCGGTGGAAGGAGCAAGGGGAGAGCCAAGGGATGGCCGGCATGGGAGGCACTGGGCAGTGCAGTGGGCTTGCACAAGTGCACAGGGTACCGAGGCTTCAGAGCACTGTTCTTGGAGTCAAAACTGAAATTGCTAAAGCTCATGTTAATTCTGAACACCTTGTTGTGCTTGTAGTGGGAACCTCAGGTGATCTGCTTGGGTGAGCAGGGAGAGATCCAGCAGCACCCGCAGCAGCCTGAGTCTGTGGAGCTCTGGAAAAGTGCCTAGGGAGGAGCAGGAGTTGAAAGCATGAAGCGTCCAGCATTCAAATGAGTTATCAGCAGAGCATATGTCAAAGCCAGAGAGCTGCAGAAAGACAGTTTGACTTGTAGAAAACAAGATGTCAGTCAAAGCATACTCCTGTTCCTTGTGTGCTGGGGCTTGCACAAGTGTTACCAACACTACAACAGAGACATGCAAGCACCATAGAACTTAAGTCTGTGCTGACGTGGGTTTATGAGACATAGTGAGCAAAATCATTTACTGCCCACAGGTTGCTGCCTGGTGCTCCAGGAAGCCTGTGGGCTTTCCCAGGCTTCTTAGGATAAGCTTTATCTCCTGACACCCAGAGCAGTGTCTGTACACTAGTGTTTCAGACATCACTTTCATAAAGCCTGGGGCCCTGCTGGTTATAGGAAAAGGCTTGCAAACATGTAAATCAGGAGCTTCAAAACCCCAGTCAAAACATTACAATATTTACTTGTATTAGATGACATTATGGGGCTTTTGACAGTTTGGGAGTGCTGGGGACCAGCAATACAGCAGCAGGCAGGAGGCTGAGCCACAGCCTCCCACCACAAGCATGTGGGCAGCGTGGCTGCACTCCAGGAATGATGCCTGGTCATCTGTGCACAACACAAGTCTGCAAAGCAGTTCCAGTCTTTGGCTGTCCCAGGTAATAAAGCAAGTCCTTATTAATCATATTTTGGTGTAATGGTGGTTTCCTCTATTTAGTAAATATTAACTTTGGACAGCATGGACCTCACTTGTATTTTCTTGGTTTTTTTAATACCTCTCTTTTCAATCAGGAGCCTAATTGTGCTATACAATTAGGCTGTATTTGATATCAAAGGCCCTCCAGAGTGAAGAATGCTTTCTGAAGACTTATAAATCCCTTTTGAAGGGGACCCTGTGATGTGGTTGCCTGTGGTAGAGATAACTGGATTCAGTGACCTTAGAGGTCCCCTCTGGCCTTATCTATTCCTTCCTCACTCCATACGGGTTCATTCTGAGGTATTTTGGTTTTAAATACAAATTCTTAAGAAGTTTTTCTCCAACATTTAAAAGCTTCTTAAAAATCCGTGAAACCATAGATTGTGATCTAGTTTATGAAGTGGACTTCAAAATAAAAACATCCCATCATCTGATCCATTAAACCAATTCAGCTAATGCCAGTCCCTCAGCGGTAGCAGCAGAGCACTGTGACACTGTAAAAGCATGAAAAGGAATCTTCTTGCCTAATAAAATGATGTACCAAAGCTAGAGAGAAATGGGAGACAGAAGTACCATGAGGATGCAGCATGACTTCACCTCTCTATTACTCATCACAGCAACTCTACAAGGCATTTTAGCTCAAAAACCTCAGCAAAACCAAACCAAACTACCTTTTTGGGCTTCTGGTTTCGTATGAATGCTTTCTATAAAAATCTCTAGAATTTCAAGGTCCAAACACAGCCAATTCCTTTTAGCCAAAACTCAACATATAAATATAAATGTTTGATTATGTTATTTTAGAATTATGCAGTTAAAATATTTTTTAGGAAATAAATAAAACAAAATAAACCCCAAGAGTCTAAATTATTAATGGTTTATACTGGTACTTTGCTAAGAGCAGTACAATTAATCCAATTTTCAGCAGCTGTATAGTGTGAAGTAAAGCATGTATTCTAAGCTGTTAAATCCTTTCTAGTAGCACAAAAATTAAACTTAGGCAAATTTTCTTTTGTGCCACCTCGATGTAGAAATGTTTATTTTAAATTAAAGCAGCTAAAGTCAACACTGGAGGTTTTTTGATATGTAATTTCATTCTAATAATTTTTAATGGCTGTTACTTTTCATACATAGCATGTGGAACTTGTTAATTAAAAGCTACTTCCTCATGCTAGGTCTTGATCACATTCCAGTATCTCACACTTAATGTGCTATTAAAATCACCCTTTGACAGCCCAGACCTGGGAGGCTCTGAATGCCATCAACTCCCAGTGAACTTTCTAGGTTGCTTTGCACTTTGGAGGTTTTCCATGGGTTAAAAGTCAGGCTGGACTGTCGTCATTTGTCCCAGCTGGATGCACACCTACCCCCCAGCCCTGCATACCCCCAGAGGCCTCAAGTCCAGGGCTGTTACCTCACCAAAATTAAATCTTGAGTAGTTAGGAGCAGACATGGAGTACACAAGTGTTAGCCACACTTACCTGATGGCTCACTGGCTTTGCTCCAGGACTCCTAAAGGAAGAACTGCAGATACTAAACTCAGACCTCAGAGATTTGAAAATAAAAGTATTATTTTATCAGCTGCATGAAATCTTCTTTAATTAACACAGACTCAGAGGTAATCTCAGTTCATACCAAGGGCTGAATTAAAGATTCTTTACCATGGCAATGTGAGGAGAGAGGGTTGATCAGCATCAGCACAATCTGCAATGTGCCTTCCTCCCTCATTCCTGCCTCCTGAACATTTCAGTTTTGCTTCACCAGGTACTCAGAGAGCTGGAAGACCGGCAGTGCCTGGCACAGCCAGAGATGCTTTGTGGAAGCCTGGCTCTGCACATGGTGGTCCTCAGTAGCTGGCACCATCCCTGGGCCAGTGTCTGCTGGCCTCCGTGCAGTTCAGGAGGGACACTGCTGAAATGAACTTTTCTGAGGTGAACCTGTGGGTGAGTGCTGAAGGTCAGGATGCTGGCAAGGAAAATACAGTGCAAAGCATAAAGAAGCTTTTCTGCGGAAGTGCTCTTGAATAAATACACCCAGTTCTGAGGAAATACCGGAGTAGGCAACGAGGGGATTGAACGTCATCCTATTAACCAGGGAAGAGACAGCAGACTCATGCCTGCCTCCCAGCCTGGACTGCACCAGCAGCACCTGGCAGGGCCACCAGGGCAGAGGGGAGCCCAGCTGCACAGCCTCATCGCCCAATGATAAAAACTACTAAGAGGGTTTGAAAGTGCCAGCAGGATCATCAAGGATGTGCTAACAATTAAGCTCCCAGCATGGACTCCAGCCACTTAACAAGTGTGATCGGATAGCAATGATATTGGCTTACTGATGAGTTGGGCTGCGTTCAAACCCTCTTCCCAGTGCCCAGGGGGGCTTCCCGCCACCCATTCTTTTTTTGAAAAAGGAAGGTATTTACAAGATGTATTACACATGGCAGGTTAAGATTAACACTATCATTTTACCAAACAAATAGCCATGCGTTGCTAAAGGTCAATAAACTGGCAAAGGAAAATGTAGTGCTAGTCATAAAGAAGCTTTTCTGTGAAAGTGTTCTTGGGTAAATAAACATGAGTTCTTGTAAACACTGTGTACCCTCCAGATGTAAATATTCAGAAGGTGTGCTTAAAAAGTCCTGAGATGGTTCCAGCTCAGCATTTTATTAATAGGAGATGGTGAATTTTTGGTGAAATATTAAGTACAACTTGACATGAAAAAATGTTTGTCTAGCAAGACTTACCGCTTACACCAGGCTGCCCCCAAGATTTTGATAGAAGTATGATGCTAAGATTCAGTGATTCAGAACAGTAAAAGATACTTTGGATGTTAGCAAACACCCTGTGCAATATAGTGAGATTAGATTTGGAGCAGGTTGCAAGACACAGGCTAGAATGGAGAATGGTAGGTGGTGGTTTACAAACTGGTGTAAGACAGGTTTGGTTCTGTGATATTGTTTCATATCATTAGACAATTGTAGGCTAATTTTCTGCTTTTTCCCTTTGAATTTGAACTTTACTCAAGCCTGGAAGTTGTTTGAACCCAGGATTTACATTTGCCATGCTAAAGATGGAAAACTGGTTCCCAGGACAATAACCCTGCTGGGCTGGGAGGGCAAGGGGAGGTGTTGTTCCAGTTCAGGAGCACATCTGAGAGGACAGGTTTAAAAACTCAAGGCTGTTCTGAGGGCATAGAGGAGGTCTGAAGCATTACCAGAGCACACCTGCCCCTGCCATTGAAGCACCTGCTTCTTGAGGATCAGCACCCTCACCACAGCCCTGTGGGGAGTTTCAGGAGGTGACACTACCCAGTGGGCAGCTGGGCAATCCTGCCTTATTAAACCCAGCAGTTGTTTTCCTAACTTGTCCTCAGAGTCTTAATTACTGTTGTTCTAAGCACACTGTCACTCTCCCTCCACAAGCTGGACAGAAAACACCTGCTCTGGTTATGTCGTTCCTCCCTCCTGGTTGGGGATTACTCCTACTGTATGCTTTCTGCCTGTTTTTCGCCCAGAATAAGTCCGAAAACTAAACAGCAAAGCTGCTGCCCCTCCTTCTCAAACCTTGTGCTAGGGTCTGGGAGAGAGTGCTGACCTTCTTTTCCTATGCAGAAGCTGGGATTGGCCATCCTCTGCTCTGAGCTCAAAAATGGGAGCTTGGTTTGCATCTTGATGGAGATTGTGCAAAAATAACTGTATGTGGTTGGACCCCAAACCATACTATGATACACATCATACATAGTATGTATGCAGTCTGGGAGTTAAACAAAGAGTGGGTGTAAACAATGCAGAAATGCATTACAGAGCCTTGCCATGTAAATGACACTGACATCTGTGTATGGTCTGGCATCTTGCCTCCTCCAACATGATGAATTCAGCACACACTACACCTGGGACCTGGAGCCTACACACTCTTTTCCCCAGAAAAGCTGGGCAGTGCATACCATAAGCATCAAAACCTAAACATGTGCTGCTCCTGCTGCTTGTTAGGCATGTTTCACCATTTCTCTCTCTATTTGCTGAAAAATGGAGAAAGAGAAAACTAACACCATTTTAGCTGTAGTGTGAAGGGTTTTGCAATGTTGTGTCAGAGCCTGGGAATTTCCCCCAAACAATACTCCCATGCAGAGGAGTCCAGGAGTGGGTTGGGAACGTGTGTCTGTGAGAGAGGAGACTGAGCAGGACACCTGGCATGGCAGCCTAAGAGACTGCCACTAAGGAGACACAAGAACCCACCCCACACACCACATGTCCAGCAGGGAGGACAAATGGTCCCTGCACACCGCTCTGAGGTCCTCAGCCATCAGCCCTTTCTGGTGCTGCAGCAGAGCTGGGTGGCTCTAGGATATCCGAAGCTGCTGCAAAGGGCAGGTACATGCCAGGAAAGGTCTAAAAACATCTTCCACTCCTACAGTGTAGGAAGAGTCTCCTTTGCAGTGATGGTCACGCAGTGATTTCTGCCCTCCTTGGAGGGAATTTCTCTCCTTGGGAGAGCAGAAATAGGAGAAAAACATGACGTTGTCTTGCTTTTTCTGCTTGCCATGTACCAGGGTGACTTTTGGGGGTGTCAAATACATTTTTATACCAAGCAGAATGGAGACCATTTCTCTACTGCTTCTCTGCAGTAAGAAAAACTCATCTCCTTTGTTATTTTTAGTCAGAACACAAAAAAATTCACCAAAATCTAAGAAAAAACTTGTTTTACTGTTTGATAGAAATATGCATCTTTACCATATGAACAGTCATGCTAGCAGGGGTTCATGTTCAAGGTAGGATCAATGTGCAATACTGTCCTGTTTGTTCCCATCTTTGTTCCTAAGATGAGAGGGCTTCAGTCTCAAGGCAGGCTCAGTATAGGAAATGGCTGAAAAATGGAAAATTCTATCCAGATCTGGAGATTTAATAGATTGACACAAGACCTCTTTCAATCTCAAGCTCACATTTGAATTGAAATGAATTGTTCCTCTCTTTTCCAAGATTAAAGCTAAATTTATGGAAAGCCTAAAGCAAAAGTGTAAAATGCAAGGAGAATCAGAGAAAGCACAGTCCTTGCAAAGAACAGTGAAAGCCAGAGAAAAACTGATCATTTCTGAAAGCCAGATAGCATTCACATGCTGGTTATACACTTAGTCTCTTTTTAGATAGCTGCCTCCATCCAACTCACAGTTGTTCACCGCTGACCTGATTATCCTCCCTCTTGATCTGGGGGACTTTCCTTTTCTTCCTCCCCAGCAGTTACATGACCTTTCATCACCAGGATGAGCTGCCTTCCTCCATCTCACTGCAGATAGAAACCACTGGGGACATCATCCATTAGCCCAGTGTCTCCTCCCCTCCTTCTCCTCAGAAAGCTGGCAGAGTCTACTGCCTCCATGCTTTTTCTCCAAAGTAGGGCTGTTCTCTAGAATAGCTCTCCATCTCACTTCAGGCATGCCCTGGAGGTACCTGCTTGAAGCTGACTGAATTTCACCTCAGTTTGAAGCCTGACACAGCCTAAAGCAGACAGCATGAGCCACCTCCCTCCTATTTTTTCTGCTAGATCATATATTGGTAAACTCCAGACATCCCTTATTATACTACTTTAAAACATAGCATTCAAGACTTTTTAGTTTATTTGCTGCCACAAATCCTTTATATACTGTGGCATAAGAGGCAGTTTTGAACTCATTCATCACTTCTTTATGTTTAGAGCAGAGAAACAAAGGAAGGGGAGGGTGGAGTAATCTTTACACTGTCTATTTAAAGGCAGTGATGGCTGTGTGCAAACCAAAGCGCACAGCAGTGGGAATTACACGGCTGGAGAAAATAGTTGGATGGGTGTCTTCTATGACAACTTTTTTCCTAATGCGTAGTGAAGGAAAGAGGTGTAGAATTCACACATCATGCAAGCTACAAAAATCTTTGAAAATGTACTTATGAGAATTACATGCTGGTAGGTGCTCTCAGATGTCATCTGAGAAACTGAAGCACTGAGTACCAGAAATAGGTTGCCAGCTGTCTCTGGTCATATTCTTTGTACAAGAATGCTAACAGTTCCCCCTCCTATACGCCCAGGGACAAACTCTTCCATAGTGTAAATCCATGCAAGCCACCAGCTTCTCCAGGACTGCACAGCTGTAAAAGGAATCTCACAGTTTTATTAAAGGGTGAAGAAAAACACTTGGCACTGCTGCAAGCTGACAGCTACCACCTTTCTGGGAAGTGTTAGTGGTCCAGCCCAGCTTGCAGCATTTCAACCCCCATGACAGGCTGAGCACATGCAGCACATCAGGATGGCAGTATTTTAACTCACCACAAAAAATGCCCCACAGAGGGCAAAAAGCAGATGGGTGCCAGGAATGCTGAATGTAAGTCAGCCAGGCTATTCGTGGTTGTGTTATTTCCTGTGCTTGCTCTCTCCCTGGGTAATGCAGCTTTTTCTGTGCTGCACTGCTGCACTGCAGCTCTGCTGTTCTAAGCTGCTGCATGGGGAAACCCATCCAGATCTGTCAGAGCACAGATAAGTCTGCTGCCTTCCCCACAACACCCAGCACAGTGAATAGAGCTCTTCTCAAGGCATGCATCCTCGGACTTATACCCACATGCATGTGAAAAAGTGTCCTGGGTTTAGCAGTAGCAGTCAGTTTTTCTCCTTCTTAGTAGCTGGTGCAGCACTGTGTTTTGACTCAGCCTGGGAACAGAGCTGACAATACTGATGTTTACTCTGACCAAGGACTTTGTGAGTCTCATGCTCTGCCAGGGAGGAGGGGAAGCTGGGAAGAAGCAGAGACAGGACACCTGACCCAAGCTAGCCGAAGAGGTATTCCATACCACAGCATGTCATGCCCAGGATATAACTGAGTTATCCGGAAGGGGTAGTGCTCTGGGGGGCTGGAGGAGGTATCAGTCAGTGCTGGGTCGAGCAGGGTAGGGTGAGTTATCCATCGGTGGTTGATGAGATGCTGTATTCTCTTCCTTTGTTATTTCCTTTATCATTATTATTATTGATGGTAGCAGCAGTGATTTGTGTTATACCTTAGCTACTAAACTGTTCTTATCTCAACCCGTGGGAGTTGCATTCTTTTGATTCTCCTCCCCATCCCTCTGGGAGCAGGGGGAGGGCAAGAAAAGGGGGTTGAGTGAGTGAACGAGATGCACGGCTGGATTTAAACCACAACAGAAAGTTATCTCCCAANGTTCTTATCTCGTGGGAGTTGCATTCTTTTGATTCTCCTCCCCATCCCTCTGGGAGCAGGGGGAGGGCAAGAAAAGGGGGTTGAGTGAGTGAACGAGATGCACGGCTGGATTTAAACCACAACAGAAAGTTATCTCCCAAAGCCCTAACTTTCTCTGTGATGATGGTGCCAGTTCAACGCCCACTGTGACAGGCCACATATTTAATTTTGGAAATGAATTTGCTCTGATTGAAGGCTGAACACCATTCCTGGTTATAGACTTGCAAATGTCTGCACAATAATTGTATCTCTGGTTTGAAAATTGCCTAACTAGAATATCCTCTGCCAATAGCTTGGTCCGAGCCCTCCGCTGTGTATCAAAGATATAGGGAAAATTTTTGAATTTCACTTTGTGGTCAACAGTTACTGGAAATAATCCCCCTTCCTCTCCTGTAGTTTCACCAATTATTTCTGCTTCACACCCCATTTCTAAGGAATTTGCCATGTATGAATATCCCCTTTCCCTGCACTGCTCTTTGTCACCCAGACATTTTGCAACTTGAGCAGCAAACTTCAGTGTCCTACATGTTGTTTCCATCAGTAAGAAAGTGACGCAAACAAGGATCTCTTTTGTTTTCTGCTGTAATCCTGTTTATTCGAAGACTGTACATAAAGCCCTGCCGCCCTGAACCCAGCAGGACTTTAACCCCAAGAGTTGGTTTCTTTGCTCACTGCCCCAGTGCTTGCCCCATTCAATAAGGCACCCCAAAGCCCCAGTCCCTCAGAGGATTCCCCACTCTGGTTTCTATTCCTTGTTCCATACAGGCAGCTGCCACCATGCAAGTTTGCCCATCATCAGCTTCCTTCCCACCAGCCTAACAGAGATGTTAACCCTCCTTGGCAGCTCCCAGTGTTCTGGCAACATGTAAGGCAAAAGCACTTCATTCTAGCATTAAGATTGAATTGTACCTTATTACACCCACCAGGATCAATAAGGCTTGTCCCAGGTTATCAATTAAAAAAAACACCATCTTGTATTGTTTGTCTCTGTTTTCCTGATGGCTCTCAGCTGCATTTACTGGAACTGTAATGAAGTTCTCAATACTTCATTATTTATGGCAAAGGGGGCAGCGTTACCATGGCTGGGTACAGCCCAACACACTGGGTGCTGTGTCAGCTCCACTAGAGTCAATCTGTCATTTTTAGAGGCAATAAACGAAGCTTGTACTGGGCAAGATGTGCACAACAAGCAGGAGCTTTTTCTTCAATAAAAACATCTAACAAGTGGGAACTGGAGAAAACATTGCTGAATATTCTTTTGTGAAGTGGAAATTGCTGCTTCCTAAGATTAAATTATCCAAAGCTAGACAAAGAAAGATAGCAAACTACATGCCAAACTGCCACTCAGCTAATACATTGCTTTCTAAATATAAAAACAACTTACTGCTTACACTGACAGTTTAGCACATAAGCAAGAAGGGAATGATGTATAACACTATAGTGATCTGAGGCTGCAGAAGCACATACCCTATCTCAGTTTCCTTTCAGTAATTACATATGAAAGAGTGCTTGGAAGATAGGGGGAAATGTGTCCAAAGAAGAACAGCAGTACCACAGAGGTTGCTCAGCTGAGCCTCTTTTAGTCACAGGAGTTGTCCAAACCCACATCTGACACCAGTGGCAGAGGGAGTTCTACCTCATTCACCCTTCAAGACAATTTCTTGCATTGTTCCTTTATGTAGCTGCTTAGAAATACTTAGCAAAAAAATGCCCACAAACCACTGCAGTAGCTTTTGACATGCTTGGCCATAAGGACAAACCTGGGCTCTCCTCAAAGTTATCCTGAAACCCATTTGTGGAGAAAAGCAGGATATAAAGTGCTCAGATGTTCTTACCTTTCATTATCCCACTTGGCTTGCTTAGCACTGCAGATAACCTTCTTCAGGTTTAACCAATGTCAACTACAGGACAACCTGCAGTTGGCAGGTTTCTCATTTTATTGCAATTCCCTGGTCTCATGCAGCCAGAAGGTAAGACAGTGAGAAGAAAGGAGCAGATCATTTTCTTACTCTTAGTTCTGTAGCCCTATTTTCTCATCTGACCAGACCCACCAGAATGCCATTCATACACTAGGCTTCTCTTTCCTTTTCAAATTGTAATGAAATCATTTCACTTGAGTGTGAAGTTATTTTTAGATCTAGTTGAAAAAGAATACATCTGTGACATTTCTTTGTGCTGAATTTTATTTAAAAAAGAAAAAAAAAAAAACAACTTTCTGAGAGACTGTGATTCCTAATACTGAAGCTACATGTAAAATCCTATAGTTTATCTAAAAAATTATGGAACTATATGCACCTTTGCTTGAAATTTAAAGCAAGAATGCAGACCTTTGGAAACTTGAAAATCTCTGATCAGCTGTAAGCATGTTGATGCAAAATTACATCCTTTTCCTTTACAGGAGAAAATGGACTCACTTTGGCCAGCAGTTCATTAACTACTAGATTTCCCTCATGCTGTACCAGCATCACCACACTTTCTACTCCAAGCTTTAGTTCTCAATATATTTATAAGGCTGTCCTCTGAGAACATCATGGTCAGACATCAGCTCCAGTGTGAAGTTGGGTTAAACCGAAAACAGGAGCTGAGAGCTTTAAGGGATCTAGGAGTAGTTCTACTTCGAAGCATATGCTCCTAACCAGCAAAGGTAATACATTAAAATAGATTTTACATGGTGTTGAATTTTGGTGTTATAAAACTTAACAATTCACAAAACCTAAATTAGGAAGGTTCCTACTTCTCCTGGGCTTTTGTTCCCATGCCAGCCAAGCACAACAACACAAGTTACCATGAACCTGAAGAAAGCTGCACATGAAAGCTCTTGCCATGCCTGCACTTCAGTGACCATTTGAACAGACAAGTTCTGCCTGCAACGGGGTCTCAGTGAAAACGCTTAGGTTTGGAGAGACAGGAAACATAGCAGCTTTCCGAATATTCATCTCTCTAAATTCCCAGAATTTTTGTATACTTGACACAATTTAACATGGAAAATAAATTGAGAAATTATGTCGATCAATTAGATATCTATCTCATCTCCTGCATTTCGAAGGTCAGTATTTTATAACCTGTCTGGGCTAGAGGTGTTTTGGTGCATTGGGACAGATAACTTTCAGGATCAGGTTTGAGAGAGCAGAAATGAAAAATCTGCAGCACTGACTTTCTAAGATTTTTTCTAGTGAACAAACATGAAAAAAATGAGTTTGGTTTCACGGGTCCTCTTAGCAGCTGGATCCCCAGCCAGTGGGAATGTTTTGTATCAATTTCAAACGCCTGCATCATGATTTGAACATGTTCCTATGCCAAGTGGTTTCCACTAAGTTAACAAACAGGAGTATTCAGCCGCATGCTGGAAATCTATTCACATTCCAGAGGACTTGAGTAGATGGGCACTAGGCTGTCATTCACATACTCTGTCTAGCAAAACAACCATTCCCAGCTTACTTACACAGAGCAAAAGTGTTCTAGGAATTTGCAAGTGTGGTGTTCTTAGAAACAGCAACCTGCAGCCACTTCTGAAAGCATAAGTGTTACTGGTGGTTTAGTGACAGATACTCTAGAAGGAGCATTTGCATTGCAAAGGTCAAACAAGTAAGGAGTGAATAGCTTCACAAAGGCATAGTGGTACTCTTCCCCTCAGGGATATTTCACAATGCTGCTAACACTGGATGCAGGATGATGCATATTGGGATGAGTCAAGGTGAATTGTCACCCCAGATGTTCATCTTTCTGTCCGTCTAGCCAGAGGCTGTGGGTGAACAGGGGTAAAAATTGATGATGCCCCAAAGGAAATACCATATCTACACTAACAAAAAGTAGAAAGATATTGTCAAATGTAAAATGTAAGAGAAATCAAACTCAGTATGGAGCTGGAAGGAATGAACTGTTTGTAGCACTGAGCTCTTCATGTAACTCAGACTCCATGCAGGTATCAGCTCCCTGCATTTCCCTTTTTTGCAACTGAACTAGCATAAAAGTACAACACATCAAATGGTACACTGCTGCCACGTTCAGATGATCCCATCATAACACAACTGTTTGGCCTGTGAGGGGAAAATGCCATTTCCTGTTTCCCTCGGTTTTAAATAATGTTTCATCAGACAGTAACTCAGAGATTTGCTTTTCCTGCTCTGCCATAATAAGAATGACAATACAATTCAGCATCTTGCAACCCAGTCCTCCAGATCTCTTTGTGGATTGCAGGAACCCCCTAACTCCCCTTTTGAATTTCTCCATCTTGTTTTGTCCCCAGTGGAAGAAAAAGGTGCATAAAATGAGAGTAGCATGCGCAGCCTTCCATGAGCTCAGCCTCCAGTCTTACTGAGAATGTCTAACTTAAATATTGTCCAAATGTCACATATCCAAAATATATTTTCCACACAGGACTCTCCTCCGGAGCTTTCTAGCTAAGCTGAAATTTTCTCACTGAAGACTTTTTTACTATTGTGGTTCCACTGCTGGGAAATGAGGACTCCTATGGCATGTGTCAAGTTAAAAAACAAAAATGCATCAGTTTGAAGTAACAGTGACTTTTGTGTATATTTAAAATGAAATTATTTGGTAGACTAATGTGCATCACTTCCCTCTTTTTAGATTCAAAAAAAGAGAAACTCAGACTCTGCTGCAGCCAACACCAAAACCCTGATTGGCACAAATAGCAAGAGGCGCTTACCTGTAATCTGTACCATAAAACCATAATTGGCCGTCTCCGTTAGGACTAAAGTAAGAGGAATGTTGCAGGTCAGGATGAAGGTGTATTTTCAGCCTGCATAGTTTCTGCACACATTAATAGTCCTTCATGAGTATTATGTTCGCATTTTTCAGAATGTATTTGTGGTATTTTATTTGCTAAAGCCTGGTCGGGTGGTCACTGCTGTCTGAGACTGAAAATTATGACAGTCCCTGGCAAAACCAAGCAGTGGCTGAGCTCCCTCAGGTTTCTAGGTAAGCCATACCCAGTCGGGAGCAGTGCTGCCCGTTGAGTATCTTTCTCTGTCTTAATTAGGACATCAGGAACTAGAAAGGAGAAAAATCTCTTTGGAAAGGATGAGAAATTATGAAAATGCACAGTATCTACAGCAGCAGAACTGTACAGTTTGCTTAATATACCTCTTTTTGTGTTCCAGCAGGAAAGGAAGCTGTGTGTACAGAACAGCAACTACCTAACAGCAGGGAGCTTGCTTAGCCAAATCCTGACTCATGCTGCTGGTCTTTCTTGGGGTCAGGAGCTCCACTTTTGCCTACTCACTGCAGCAGCAGTCAAAGAAAATCAAACCTGGCACATTAGACAAGACCCAGTGACATGTCTGGCAGCTATCAGAATGTTTGACTTCCAGGGTCAAAACATCTGCATCGGCAGGTATTTTTTGGCGGCAAAAGAAAGACAATCAAGGGGTGCCTTAAGGAGGAGCTGAGTTGAAACCTATCTCCAAGCCTGAAGGAGCTTTCCCAGTGCCTCCCGAGATGCCGCAGATGCACCCCCACCACAGAGGCTGCCGGCTCTGCTTCTGTGCCCTCTAGCTGCACCAGCACTGCTGGTCCAGGGGGGCTGGGTGTTAAGGACCACTTTGTGCACTTTACGTCGAGCCTCAGGCTTTCCTGAATACCGATGAGCCCATCAGGCAGCCTCTGAGTGCTGCCCACCCCAGCGAGCTACAGCATTGCCCACCAGTGCCACGTGCCCAGGCACTAGCTGCACGGAGGAGTGAGCAAGTTTTTGTAGCACTAAAGCAAGAAGTGTCACATGAATGGAAATTACAGTTTTGATCTACTTCTTTGTCCTTTGCATTTCAGCTACCTTTTCATGCAATTCAGACAGGTCAGTCTGAAAACTGGCAGTTCAGAATCTCCACTAAAACCAAGGCATGTGAAATAAAATGAGAAAAAATCCCCTAAAATTCCCCTGATCCAGTTTCCTCACTAAGTATGGATCCTTTTTCAACTGCTTCTCCTCAAATATGTGTTGTCATAAACATAAATTAAAACCAACCAGGCTAGCTGCAGATTAATTAACATTCCAAATGAATGTGGTTTTTACTGTTTTCAAAGAGAGGATTTTGCTACTGAAGGTCACTTTGCTCTGAAGGAGCTGGGAAGAATGCACTCTGCTGCACCAGGCTCTGCAGCAAGTGCAGAGATTTAGTCCTGTCAGTCAAGCACTCCTAGCAGATCCCCAGCTTTTGATATTCTTAATTAATGCTCTAATCTGATACTTTCAAGCAGGGACAAGAAAAAGTATGATGGTTCAGTAACTGCATCTCATGGTATGAAAAGGACTTGGCTTATTGGAGCCCCTTTATTTTTAGTAAAGGAGAAGGGGCATGTCTGCAGTGCGTAAAAAATGTGAAATGCTGTGCCCAGCTTTGCACCACCCACATACAGTTCAAGAGGAAGAGCAAGAAACCAGAGAAGGTTTAAACTGGAGAGGTACCAAGATAGTAACAACAAATGACCTGCAAGGGCAGATGAGCATCCTAGAGCTACCTGAAGGACAGGGATGATGAGACCTGAGCCAGTATGGGAGCAGAAAATAAATAAAGGAAAAGTCAAGGGGCTTCCAAGACTCTGAAGCTGAAGCAGAAGCTGAAGCAGAAACATGCAAAAAGCAGAGCTGCTGCCATTTGGACCCTGCTGCTTCAGCTCACCAACTAGCCATTCATTTTACTGGTTGTTGTTTAAGTCAGTTTTCCAATGACTTAGAGACTTCAGGAGGAAGTGAACTGATTTTTACAAATATTAGGAAAGTTTCAGCACTGAATGCTCAGCCCCAAACATTAGGAAAAACTTTAAAGCCAAAACTTTGAAAGGGCAATATCTCTTTCCTGTGCTTCTTTATATTAATATCACAGTTTGGGTTTATTTTTATAGATTTATTTTGTTTAGTTTCAGAAATCAAATATTCTGCTGTTTTCACTAAGCATGTAATTTTTTTTTATGTATTCGTTAAGTATATGGTCAAATATGGGCTGTGTGGTTACAAATTTAAACAGCTGCCTACTAAAATTACAATATGCATTCAAGTATTGGCTCATCAACTACCATTTCAGTCCCCTTGCAATGATTCAGTTTACACAGGTTATTTACAAAACTCCTGTATAACTGAATACTAACAAAGTGCAAACCACCCCTTTGTTTTCATTTTTGGAGATGCACCCGTCCACATCTTCCCAGAACCTGGCTAGTGCAATCTTTCCTCCTCAAAGTAAAATGGAGCAGTCAATTGCATATGGTTCCCTGTGATTTTCAAAGCCATTCAGGACCAAGTTCTGCTCAAAATCTCATAGTCTGATATATTTAAGATTTCTATCAAATCAAAAGTTTCCTATTATAGGTCAGGGGTCCTTCAGCTCTTGCTACACAAATTGCCACAGCCTATCTAGGCAGGGTGACAATCCACTATTTTTAAGCGTATTTGTGTGGGGCCATTTGGTGGCTGCACTTTGCCTTCCTTTACTAAGAACAGTTGCAGGTGAGCTGCTAAAATACTGCCTATGTAGATGAGCTCTGTAGAAGACACTGAGACAATCTCAGTCTTGATTTAATCCTGCTCTTACCTCAGCAGAGTTTGTATTTCCACCAGTTTAAACATCAGACTCCTGGCCCAGGGTTTCTTTGGGTGTTGGGGAAAGGGAAGAAGGATCTTGTGCATCTCTACAGGAGCTGTTCTGTTAGGATTAGCAACATCTCTGCCTGAATCACGGAGAACACACACACCTTTTAGCCAGAACAGGAATATCAGCTTAAAGTTTCATGGTCAGAGCAGCAACATAAGGTTCAATAGATGAAGAACTGCTAACTCTTTTGGGAGGTGAAAAAAGTGGTGACAAGTACCACAAGATCAGTTTAAGCTGTAGCACCTGATGAGGCAACAATACCAGAAAATGCAAGCTTTCAGCTAAGGTCTAACGGTAGTTTGTTTGCTTTGAGGATTGATTTAAGAAAGGTGAATTCATTGCCTGGATCTTCTATAAAGAAATATAAGAGGCAACAAGCTCTGTACTTCTGATATTTCCCAGCATCATAACAAATACCAGTGAGAAGGAAGAGGTGAAAGCAGAAGCGTTTTGCTTCCAGTTCAATATCTGGTTACCACCTCAAATGATAAGACACTGGTATACATCATGATCAGTGTTCGGAGATTATAAAGGGAATTTTAGGAGGCAGAAGCAAGTCAAAATGACAGGTTTTTTCCTTAACCTCATATCTCCTGCCTTGTTCTTAAAAGAACCACACTGCAACGGATTTCTGTTAGCATTTAAAGGCTCTAATTTAGGCATTAGACTTATGGACATGATTAAAACCCTGTCCACCCTAATTACCTGCAGACACAAATTTTATGTTTGAGAGCGGGAAGCAGAACAGACTTCATGGAAAGCTGCTGTTTGGCTATTTTTACCTAGGAAGGGTAAAATACAAAGGAAAGAGGAAAAACTCATTGATCTAGAGATATGAATCATAGCTTGAAAAAATAACTCTAGGACATAAATTTTCCTATTTATCTTAATCAAATCTTAACTCTAGGAGAAACCCTCATTTTTAAACTGGATGCTAATTCTGAAATCCATGGAGCTTTTGCTGAGAGAGAGCTCAAGGACTGATGCCAGCACTGAAACAGCTTTGGTCCTGCCTGCCAGTGCCACTGCCTGAGTGCATGGGGCTGGGAGAGCTGGTCCTTGGCTTTTGTGAAGCAGAGGGCCATGGCATCCCTCCTGTTCCATTCCTTACCCTCAGCACACCAGGAGTGAGTTAAGGGGAGGGAGAATGCCCCATCAGGCACTGTGTACCCTGCCTGCTGCTTCCCAAAGAGACAAAGAGTAGGTCCTGGGGACAGCAGTGGTAGAAGCCTGAAGTTAACAAGATGTTTCTTAACCTCAAGATATTTGTTAACAAAACAAGGTATTTGGGGTTTGGTTCACGCCTATCTAAAAGTAACAGTTACAAACTTTGATGTCATTTTCACCTAATGTGATGTTCACAATGTTGTTTTCATCCTATGCATTTATTTCTACAGCAGGCTATAACTCAAATAACACATCCTAGCTGGCTGCTGGAGACCAAAGAGTGAACAAGCATGACCCTAGCAAGAGAACACCTTTAAACAAACACCGATTCATGCCTGTGATGCACAGCACTATGAAAGAAATGAAAACTTTAAGGCTACCCTACCTTCTCTCACTATTAAGCCTGATTCCTTAGTTGTATCAGTCATACTGATGATACACGTTCTCATTTCCTCCATGCCAGTGCTTAGCAATAAATTCATTTACATGAAGATGAACTCAGAACAAATGGTCCGCACCTTCTGTAGCTGCCTGTGGCCATCTGGGGTTTTCAAAAAGAAGGAGCACAGACACCTCCTTATGCCAAGCATGGCTCTGGTTCAGCAGACACCTTTGTTGTCACCACCACAGCACAGCACAGACCTCAGCAGACCAGGCTCCATAGCACCCACTCATGTCAGCTGTGAGGTTGTTACAGACCTCAGAGGAAGGCCCCTAACCCTAGCAAGGCAGGGCTGCTTGCAAACCTGACCCTCTTCTGAGGTCTGAATCTTTCTAGTGCTACTTCAATTATGGAACTAACCCTGGAGATGGATGACTCATTAAAGGTGTGCAATGCATGGTCTTCTAAAGTTGCTAAGAAGCACCAGGTACTTTAACTGCCAACTCATGATAGCTGGAAAGTGAAGAAGAGTGGGTGTGCTTTCAGGGAAAAGGGGCAGCACACAGACAAAGCAGGGAGAAGAAATAGAAACATTTCTATTTCTGTGACATGTATGTCTTTGTACCTTCTTCCAGCCTGTGTGAATTTTCCCCTTGAAAACCAAGGACCCTCCTTGTACCCCTTCTTAGTTAAGCCTCATTTTCTCTACTTCTCTCTGCTGCCTCCCCTCTACACAGGGACATGGCTTCAGAGAGACCTTCTCTGCAGCACAGACAAGTGCCTCAGCCTGTCTAAGCAAGCACTTTGCCCCGGTGGAAGTTCAACCTTGCAGCTGGGCAACAGGCAGCTGAGGAGAAGGTTTAATGGGCATCTGCAGCAGGTGGGTAGTAAGCACTTTTACTGTGCATTAGAGGCTCTGCACATGCATGTAACAGCTGAATATGGTCTCCAAGACTACATTTCTGTGAACAAATCACATTTTCCATCAAGAAAGAAATGGGCATTCAGCTGCACATTGCTTTATAAGCTGTGGAGCAGTTACCTGACAATCGCCACAACTGAAACTATGACTACAAGTAACACAGCTTTGAATTCAAAAATTCAGCTTTAGAGTATCTCAGCTGTTTTTTAACTGGTTATTTAAGTAATGAAAAACTGCAAATAAACTAGTTGGCATGTACCTCAAGCCTGTTGTTCATCTAGATTTCTTTCAAGTATGTCACAGCCACCAAGTATGTATAATGAAGAGAGTTACTGACAACTGAGACACAAACTTTGCCTGTTTTCCATAACACTGCTGCAGGAGAGTGGGAATACTTCTAGGATGGAGTATCCTACCTTAATTGAACCAAGCAGGTCTGTCTGTCCTAAACAGAAGGAAGGCTATGAGATGCTTCTGTCAATTCTTGCGAGAAGATGCAGTGTACCTGTGTGTGTATGTACAATACGGTGCAGAAGGAAAACACCCTGGTGTCTGCTAAGAACAGCCTTCTGGCATACACCAGTAATGCAGTTTTCAGATAGATGACTATAAAAACTGAAATATTAATTAAGTGTATGGAATATGGGCCAACGTGGGAAAGACAAGAGGTTCAAATCCTACTGAAGCCAAGTATGAATTCCTTGATGTGGTCTTGGAACAAGAAAGGTGGTCTCTTTTTCTGAGGAAATTTCTTGTGCAGTGCAATAAACCGAGAGACAACATCTTCCTTTCTAGACCAAGTAGCAGCCTGGAAGGCACACTGTTACAAAGGCTGAAACACAAAGACACGCTTGGCTTTGAAAAGGGCAGGCTGATCTCAAGAAACAGAATTTGTCAATAACCATGGCAGTGTGGAAGAACATCCACTTAGCAGAGCATTCAAGGAGTTCATTGTACATGACTTCATAGGCATTGATAAAAAAGCTTCTTCTGGGATGGCAGATAATATCACCTGGAAAACAGTGGGACATTACGGAACCCCAGAAAGACAGCCAGGAGTATAGAAATGTCTTAAGAGGGATCTTAGAATGAGCAAGTTCACATTAGCTCTCCTTCAAACCTATTTGAGATAAGGGGTAACAATAGTTAGTTTTGTTTTCCTTCACTCTTCCTTCCGTTATCTTTTGTTTGTTTGTTTACTGGATAAAGACTGACTGTTTTAGAAATGAGAGTACATCAGACCAAATCACAGTAATTACAAAAACCAGGTTTTACTGACAGTGTCTGCCTCAACACCCAAATACCACAAAATTATATTAGGAAGATTAAGGTGATAGGAAGAAGCAGACAAAAATTGGTTGGAAGAGGGTTTTTTTTTATTAAAAAGAGCTAATACAGAAGAGTGGGCCATTTAGGAGTGATTTCCGTGCACACTGAGGCCAAAAGAACTGCTTTCCTCTGAAGGATAACACTGTGGACTGATGCCAGTGAGGAAAATATCCTTACTGGAACAGAGGACATGTACATGACTTTCATTCTTCTGAGAACAGTTCAGATCTTACAAGAAAAGTGATCGGCAACCAAAATTTGCACCTTTAACACACATGTCAAATCATTATGATTAAATTACTTGCAAACATGGAGTAATACAAGGTGGTTGATGAAGAGATTTCAAGTTGATAAGGTGATGACTAGAATAGACATTAGATATTAACTGATCTTAATGGACAACAAACAAAGGCTTACACAGAACACTCTGTGGAAGAAGAAATGGAA
The DNA here is from genome assembly GCA_002631895.1 of Agapornis roseicollis. NCBI lineage: Eukaryota > Metazoa > Chordata > Aves > Psittaciformes > Psittacidae > Agapornis > Agapornis roseicollis. The sequence continues at coordinate 47,918 of NDXB01012187.1, forward strand.
ATGGATATGCCAAATCTGAATAAACTGCTCTATTATATGGAATAACCTTCTAATGATCCTATTAGGATCACGGGGGAGATAAGGACCCAAACCATCCTGAAAAGGAAGATACAAGCACTGATCCCATCTGCAGTCAAACCAAACAAGGTCTCAAAGATCAAAATGAGCAGAGGATTGTTACCAGCAAGTATTTTGCTTCCCTGGAATGAAGATAAGCTAGGACACACATGCACAGTCTTACCAAGCAGGTTCTTTGGGAAGGATTGTGAAACTAACTAGAGTCCATGAATAAAAAAAAGTCTAATTGAAGCAGGAAGAGAAGAAAAAGTAAGTGTCCTAGCTGAGAAGTTACTGCCTTGCCTACCAAAATATAAGAGGTCCAGAAAGAGAAAATTGGCTTAACCGAAGAAGACTGAGGTACATAATTTGGCTGTAACTAAGTCAATGTGTGTAGGACATCCATAACAAACATAAAGGTCTCTAAAAAGCAATAGAAATTGTGTTACATAAGAAATACAAAAGAAAGAAGTATGCGTTCAAGAGCACAGCTGTGAAGGAATGCTTAAAGTTACGGTTTCAATGGTTACATCTACTCTCTCAACAAGGGTAGAAATAAAAATAATTTTAACGAAAGCTATACTTTGTGGGGGGGAGGTTGTCAATAAAACGAATGAGTTACATTCCAGCAATGCTCTCTTCACCTAGACTTACTGCTTCCAGTAATAAGACATACATAAATACAGGCCCTCTGTACATGGAAAAAAAAAATCTACAGGGCATATTTTGCATATCACCGTAATTTGATGGTCTGTGATTTCTCAAGAAAACAGAAATGTGGGAAACATGTTGACAGTTCACTCTAACTCCAGAGTTACTTCGCCTATGTTGCAGTTGCTACTTGTGAGTGATGCACATCAAAATAACTTCCCTTAACCTAAACAAAAATATATTTTTTTAATTTATTCATTTGCTATGAGGTGAAGCCCCTCTGCATCAGTAAGCAACATGGAGCTAAAATTTACTTTATACACTACTCTCTATGACAGGATATTTGTGAGTGTGTGTTCAACAGACAGATACAGGTTTAATAAAGCTGGCATGACTTGAGGCTTATTTGAAAAGATGTCTCCTATGATAACAACAACATATAATGTACTAAGGCACAAATAATACTGCAACCCTCCGTGTGATAGCTACCATCAGACAAGGTCATCCTATGATTATACCAGCCACTCTGAGCACAACAGCAGCATCTTTCTGACACGTGACCCTCTGTCCTAACCTAGGCTCACATGGTGACTTTCCTGCTTCAGGGTTTAGATCAGAATAACTCTGAAAAATTGTACAAAGACAGCTGGACTTCAGAAATAACAAATGAAAAATAAGAGTTTTCTAATATCATCAGGTAGAAGAAAATGCACACAAGCTACAAAAAGTATATAGCCATCCAGGGAAAAAGGAAACAAGACCAGGATTATAAATTCCTTTGCTGGTGGAACTTGATAATTATTCTTGTTTTAAATTTTCTGAACATCAAGATACATTTTCTGCTTTTAAACTTCATGCAACCAAACCAGCAAGCCACATTGCGCAATAGCATTTCTTTGTTTACAATCACTAATTGTCTTTCTTATACTTGATGGATAAATTCTAGGAGTCCCACATTTGAGCTGCTAATTAGCCATGCTCTGCTCACTTCTGAATGACACACTGCTCAGCAACAAACTCCAGGGCAGGCTGTTCCAGCTTCTTCACAAGAAGAAATGAGATTATGCTACTAGTGCATATTCAGGTACCAAATGTCAGAACTACCTTGTAGTGTTATGGTAAGGTGAAAGGTAACACCAAGGCAGGGCAGACCTGTAAGCAAGCCATGAAGACTTCAAACAGTTTAAGAACAGACACAAAAGTCTGGAAAACAGAAGTCTTCTGGCTTCTCTTCTCAGACCAGGAAACAATATGCTGTTTGGAAAAAAAATTGAGGATGATGTGTTTGGTTATTTCTTCCCCTGAATTCCCTACCTACAAATATGGCTGACTATACATACACAACTACATGAGCAGGGACTAAGTTTCCAAGATTTTACCAAAATGTCAAAAAAATCTTGTATTTCTGTAAAGAAAACTGCAGTTTTAAGGAGCTTGGCCATATCCCTGTCTCCATGTTTGTTAATGTACCTCACAGCGACTTTGTGAGAATTAACTAGCTGGGACAGAAGTTGACACAAAAAGGCATCCAGCATGGTTTACAGCCCATCTATTTCTACTCTTATAATCATGGGTAGCAGAGCTGAACTTTATTTCTTCTTCAATTCACACAAGAATACGCAGAGGAGAGCATGAGCTAAGAAGATGATGCAAGTGACTTTGAAAGCCATTCTGCAGATGCACCTTCTCTTACCTCCCACCATATTGTATCAAGGAAACTTAGAGACTGCCTTGGAAGCAATGTTTTCAACTCTCTCCTATGTGTATGTTTATTAAACACACATCTTTTTTCCAGGGGAATAATAGCAATGCTTGACCTTTTATATCAGAAAGTCCCATCGCCAGTCTGCAAGATGTTACCTAATCCTTTATGAAAGGTGTTGGGTTTTTGGCTTCCACTTTGCAGGCAATTAAAGTTCTGCATTAATTGGTAACAATTTAAGACCATTTTCCTCTGATTCTTCATTCTCCACTCTCTGCACTGATCAGCTCTGGTAAGTTTCATCGACCCCACTTTGGGAGAGCTGCCTGACACCTTACCAGATGCAGCTCAAAACCAGCCCATGCAATAACATTGCTCTGGATCTGCATCACCTTTTGCCAATGCTGTTTGCCCAGACAGAGGTGCTTCAGGTGAAATGCTAATGCAGCTCTTATCAAAAGAACACCCCCTACTTTTTTTCCAGTTTATAAAAAGGCACAGAAAATATTGATTGTTTTGCTTTTCCTGGAACTCTCTCACAACCTTTCCAGGAATAAGAAAAGACATCTTTATGCAATCCTATTATATGTGTGCATGGTTATAAGAAAATGTTCTGAAGGGACATCAATCAAATAATACCAATTTTCAAAATTCTATAGCAATGTATTTGTACAAATTACAGAATTCTGTATGTATTTACACACCATTACAGAATATCAAGTAAATAACACCAATCGTTCTTTTGTTTTTCCATCAGATTTCTCTTTAAGTGAATTTCTGCACTCAAGAAAGGTGCCAGATGGACAGCACTAGAAAATGAAGACTTCTGTTTGCCCACAGCACAGGAGGGGTGGCACTGCAAGCCTCCGCACTTTGTCATGTCAGCTCTCTCCAGCCCTGTTTTAACAGAATCACATAAGGAATGGGAGGACATCTGTACCCCTTCACACTTCGGCAAAGGAGCTAAGCAGCACGCAGGTGATGATGGTTTTGTTCATCCCCCACCAGAAAACAAACAGAAATCACTCATTTTACACACGTGACTGAGCAGAATCTGTTGTTCTCTACCTGAAACAGGCTGAATATGACCCAGTGAACCTGCAAGGACTGGCAAATTGCCAGCTCCTGGATCATCCAGTCTCGCAATAATGCCTATGTTAAATTACATGTTTCTATATTTACATAAAGTCAGTATTTACACACCATTATGGGTTAATTCGAGTAAATCGGTTACAGTTTATTTATATGGACTGCCATAAACTCATAACATTTTTCTTGGGTTTAATCTTTTCTTTAGAAAAGTACAAAAAAAAAAAAAAAAAAAAAAAAAAAAAAAAT
>NDXB01012187.1:60455-81685 GCA_002631895.1 Agapornis roseicollis
AAAAAAAAAAAAAAACAAAACAAAAAACCCAAAGTGTGACTGTTTGCTGCCATGGAGGAGTTATGAGATTAACATCTTTCACACAAAAAGCTTGCAAAATCCCTAAGACCCAGCAAAACCTGGTTCCATTAGGAATGTTATCATAAAAAGCCACAATAGCTACACAGATACATGGCTTACACATTCTGATGAAGGCAACAGAAAAGCAGAGCTCCTGAACAAAGCAAGAAGACTCCAACATCAAGAATAAAATCCCAAGAAACCATCAGTGCATCAGTGATTTAGTTGCTTCTCCCCTTTGTCCCATTGCTCCTTTATTGACTCTGTTGCTATCCACTCCATCATGGATCTCCTCTGGAGGGACCAGACTGGAATCCAGCACTATGCTATCAGAGGGTTGTTTACAAAGCTCTTCTGACATGAGGTGCAGGAGGACGAGATGCCAATCAGATCTCCATCCATTTTTGCCACTGCCAAATCCACAGCTGTTGGTCTTACTGATATCCACTCCTTTGAGATTTTGAGTTTGCAGCATCTGTCAGTCTTTAAGCATGCCCTTCCTGGACATGAAAACATTATAGGTAGAGCAACCCACTGTGCCTGAGCTCTCATCTGCCAGCATAGACTGCCTACCAGCAGCCATGCTTAGGTCTGCAAAGGCTTGACTCAGATCTGCCCAGCCAAGTGCACTAGATGAAAACATGTTTTCACCTAAACACCTAAGGTCTGCTCATGCTGCTGTTGGGAGTCATGACAAAGCTCCAGGGACAGGCTTCAGGTCATGTAAACTGTCACAACACCATTTCTTTGGAAGCTAAAGAGCTTCCTTCCCTCTCCGTACCACAATGAAGTAGGAGTGGGACAAATTCAACTCTTAAATGACAAACAAGCAAGTGTGTTCCCCTCCCTCCTGCGCCAGAAGGACTGGGCTCACACTGTGCCGTTTACTAGTCATACTTCTAACCTCTATTTTATTTTTGGTTTCCTGGCACAATCATGAACTGCAGTCATCAATGTTATCTAAGCATCTAATTCATAACGCTTGGCTGAACCCTTCCAAGAATCAGAAAGCAAGGTGGTATGCAATCTGATACTAGGGCTAGAGCCAGTTATTAGAGAAGACAGGAGAGAAGTTCCCATCAGCTTAAATGGAACTTGGATCAGGCTTGCAATGATAAAAAGGCAACAAATATTTTAAGACATTAAGAGAACCATTTCAGGCATGCTCAGATTTACTGAAAGCTGTAATTTGACCTACCTCAACTCCCCACTCCACAAATTCTCTTCTATCAAAAGACAACATGTGTGTCAGACCAGCACTGTTATCCTCCAGCCACACACACACTCTCTTTAGCCTGAAATACTAGTTAAGCTTCTAAGTGAATAGAGATTTTTAAATAAAATATGCTTTCCTTAATTAGAACTAATGTGGAGTATAGTGTCAGTGTTTTGTCAGTATTTTTTACTTTGTTTTGTGGTTCTCTTAGCACAGAATGCTGGGTTAAAGGAAAGATAGCACTCCTTCAGCAGAAAGTGCTGCCTTTTGCACAAGTCAGCAGCTAAACTCATACACTGAAAGACAGTACAAAGTGTGTGATAAAAAGTACTTTATCTGTATGAGACTCTACACTCAGTGAGTATCCCCTGAACTGGATTTATCAGCTATGAAGTACCATCATAAAAAGAGCAGAATGCTCAGGGTCCTTCATACAACACTTAGCAATGGGGACCAAACTATAATACATATGTGGTGATAAAAATGTACACTATGAAAGTACTTAATGTTTTATTCTTTCAGCAAATGATTTGGTCAAGGACTGATGAATAAAAGCCTGACTCTATATTTTACTGTTCATTTTATGTAAAGTTACCTGCTAGATACTATCTCAGAGGACAGGGACATTAGTGACCACATTGTTGTTCTGGATGGGGGCTGTCAAACAAACAAAACATCACGGTCTATCACATTTTGGAAAGATCCAGCCCTCCTCACTGAAATGCCAAGCATGTACTGGGGTTTTGGAAACCAATAAGCTTGACAGAGATTTGAAAATCTAGGGTGTTTTGGTGGGCAGTATAGCAAAGGGTTGGTGCTCTATGATCTTTAACTGGCCGGACTCAATTGTATATTCCGTTTAAGTTGTTTAAAAATTAGGCCTTTTAACCTCCCATCTTTTTGGACACAAAGGAAGGCAAACATTGCAAAGAGCTGCTGCTGAAGAAAACATGTCACATTTCCTCTTTTAGACAGCAGTGCTCCTCCACTGGCAAACATTTCTCATAAGTGGTCTCTCCAGAGATGACTTTTTGGATTTCCCCTATTCCTTTTCCAAGAGGCAATCCCACCTAAAGTCATGGCTCTAGATACGCAAATCTTTAGTGTTTAAGTTTATGAGTAGGACAAAAATTGTTTCCCTAAGATTTCTTGGAAAAAACACCTATCTTTGGTGTTGCTGTGCATTGACTTAAGTTTTCAGTGACACACCTAACCCCAGCCTTTGGAAAGTGCTAGATAAAGCTCCTCTGTGAGACCCCTACTCCTCACACACACACATCAGTGGACCTGTCTTTCAGTGGGTCAAACTTTAGCCATGCAGTTAATTTTGGCTTTGGTGACAGAAGTTGTCAATCTGCCTGAAAAAAAAAAAGAAAAAAGATATATAATAACTTCAACAGAACTGGTGACTGAAGAGCTCGAGAAGCGGGCATTTGGTCTACCATGTATCAGTCACACACAAACCTTCCAAAAACCTCAACTGAAGTATAAGGAAAAAAATAAAATAAAATTATGATTTTGTTTAAACTTTATATTTGTGTATTTTAAATTGACTCAGAGGATTTTCATTAAATCTTCCCCAGTAAGTTTCCTGTTCTGAGTCCAGGTTATACACGAGATGCTGTCCTAACAAAGGTATGAGCAGACCAAAACCCCTCTTGCTATACAAAAGCAATAAACAGTTACATGTTAAAAGACTGTCGTTAGACTGCAGGCTCTCACAGGCAGGAACCTTATCTGGATTTAGGTTTTTAAAATTATGAATTGGGCAAAGCTCTTATCTGGATCAGGGTCTGCTGACACAACCATAAAATTAATTGGTGGTTTTATAGGACCAGGTCCAATCCTGATTCCATTGAAGTCAATGGCATTTCAACAATAATAAAAGCAAGTCAAAATTCCTCCTGAGTCACTGTAGCCTACATAACTGTATAACATTTGAAGAGTAAAGTTTAGCAGATTAAAGAATGCACAGCCTGGCCCAGACCCCAAAAGCATGCAGCATTCACACCAGAAGCCAAGTTCTTCCTTAGCAGCAGTCACGGAATATGAATATAAAATCTGATCTTCAAATCAAAAGTAACAGCAGAGGTCTGGCTTATAAAACGAAAGAAAAGGAAACCAAAGGACTTTCTAAAAGGGGGAAGGAGGGGGAATGGATTTGCACTGTAACAAGCTATATTTCTTGAGCTTTTTGAATGTGACACAAATGAACTGCATTACTGCACATCACCAAATCAGCCTGAGCACATTCAAACTGCAAAGCAAATCTCAACCTAGACAAAATCCCTAATGAAGTCCCCGCAGGGCAGACTTTTTCTACTCTGCCTTTGAAAATGATGAATGGTAAAGTGGAGAAGAGTGCCATGTTCACGTCCCACTGGCTCCTGAGTCAGAAACAGAGCACATCAGATCTTTATCTGATGCAGAGAATAATCCCCAAGCATATCTCAGTATGTCACTGCTGATGATGCCCTTTTAGCATGTCACTTCAACATAGTATTCTCAGATCAACTGAAGACACTGAACCTTTTCACACCTCCATATCATTATCACAGCTAGCCCCAGAAACATTGAGGGCTGCAACTACTGGGGAGCTATGCAACTGCAAAGACATTAATCTGAAGACATTCAAGCTGCACATGCCCTGCACTTGCTTGCTGGGTATGATCTGGGTTTGTAATGCAGTTATGCCATTTAACAACTACCCGCTGTGGACAGTGCAGTGGTCAACGCCTCTCCCACCCCACACTGCAGCTGATTCCCCCCACTGAGCATTAGTGCTTGCCCACAAAGGAAACAAGCCAGTTCAAAGAAGCTAAACCAGCAGAGAAGCAACCCTGCAAAAAAGCAACTCCAAGCTTTCTTCTGTGGCTTTACTTCCCTAAATTAGCCTTCTGACAGGTCAGACGAGTACTGCTGTTGCAGCAAGGAAGGAAGCAGAAGCACACAGCGGAGGCAGAAAACCAGGACTGCTCTTTCTGGAATGGGGTTTCTGCAAGGTGTCAGATCACCTTGGCTGCCTCCTCAAGCAGCACCTCCAATCCCCTGGTTTTTTAAGAACACAAAATTCTTTAACTAGGCGAAAGCAATCCTTACATTAAATTAAGGTTTGAGGAGGATCTCGCTTTAACAAAGCTTAGGTTTGCACACACATACACATGCACACACACATATGTATAAATACAATTTAAGTAGGAGATATTCTCACACTTTCCTGTCCTAGGAATGTAGTGAGAAACCAAGTTTAGCACAGAATTGCACACCAAGATAAACAGAACACAAAGAGTTTTCTCCTATAAAATGATCCTCAGACTTACTAAGCATCTGGAATGAAGTCCTCTGAGGAAAATCAGAGACCTGAGGAAAAGTGTAGCCTCTATCCCACAGAACACTATCAGCAGGTGTCTCTCTTTGGTGACAGGTGTTCTAATCTGTGAAATTCTGGTTTAAAAAACAGATTGAGATTTAAAAACACCACAATAGCTGCAGTTTCTCACAGAGCTTTCTCCCATATTACCTGTGTTAAATGTGTGGATTCACCAATCAATTCTTCCTTCACTAGTACCCACATCTCAGAAGACCTTTATTTTCCTTCATACTTTGCTGTGTGGGTTGCAGTTTATGCTCTCATCCTCAACCTGAGAGGAACCATTTACAGTACTCAGCTTTCCGCAAGGCTGCTATCCAAATTCAGAGGCTATCTGCAGAGGTGAAGCAGATGACATTCTAGACAAATTTTCCCAAGTAACTGAAGTTTCAGGGCTTTTGTTGGACCTACGCCTTCCACACAGAAGGCTTCCACAATTACAAAGTTGTCTCCTACCATACAGTGCAGGGAAAAAGCATTTATGCTTCATCTCCCACCTCCCTGCAAAAATTCTTCAGACCAGCTCAAAATCACACTTCCTCATGACCTGACACTTCCTCATAATCCAACCTAAGGTTTCTTCTAACCTGTTCAAACCAATTCATTCTTGTCCACTATTTCAAAGACTTTTTTTCTCTCCTTGGTATTCAACTACAATGCATTGACAGAGACCAAGAGCATACCCTTGTTTTCATTCTGCATGCTAAATAAGCCAAGGCTTTTAGACTTCATCATTTGACAGTCTTTTCATCCTTCTGATCATCCCTTTAAGCCCCTTCTGCACCTGTTTCAGTTTCATTTCATCTTCTTTAACACAAGTGACCAACTGTACTTTGCATTTAGAGTGGATCCTACCAGAGCCGTAGGCAGCAGCACCAACTGAGCTCTTCCTGAGCCTCATGCGTAAACCTTTCGGGTACTTCAGATCAGCAAGTCCTTTCTGTGAGACCGCCTTCTGTCCGCCTTTCCAATTTTGCAACAATTTCAGTAACACACTGCTACTTTTTTTATGGCAAGATGTTTAATGTCCCTAATAAAAACAGCAAGTAAAACCAGTCCAAGGACCAATCCATAAAAACCCTACTAATAGCTCCACTCTCCACTAAGCTCCACTCAGTCTAATACTTTTCAACACACCTCATTGCTGTCTTCTCTTAATTTTTTCACCATCTATCACACAAGTGTTCTACTGACATGCATTTTACCCACTGTAGCGAATGCTCTCTTCTGAGGGTCATGCCTAACACAGCCTTGCAGATTAGCACAACCGTAATTCCTGTTTCTAGAAAAAGAAATTCCTACCCAAAATAAAATACTAGGCTTGCCTTAAACTATTTTTCCAGCTTCAATAAACTCATCTTACACATACTTCCAGGTCCTCCTCTACTCTTGCATTTAAAACTGTGCTCCTACGCCCCAGGTATAGTCCGTGTCAGGCTGATAACCCTCCAGCTTCCTAGGTCATGCCCCAGCCAAACACAAACCACACAGCTATGGGAAGACAAACACTCAAGGCTGGCAAACACCTGCATTGCCTTGGAGGGAAGCAAACCCTCCCTCTCCCAGGCTTGCTCCCACCTCTGAGCTGCATCTTGCAGTGACCTAGGAAGGGACCACAGTGGCCAAAGACAGCCTTTCTACTTGGCCAAGTTATTTTACAGTTCCCCACTTCAGTTCACCAAGTAGCAACAGAAATGCTTGTGACAGCAGAAGGGAGATTTATGGGTGGGGGGAAAATACCATCTTCTTTTAACAGTGATGTCAGCTACCCCTGCTCCCTTTGTTCACCACACAACAGGGAATCTCCCAGCCCCACATTACCACCAAGGAGTCCATCAGAAATACCAGCTAGCCCAGTTAGCAGCCATGTTCTGACCATATTGCATCTACACTCCCACCTGAATGCACCATGTGTGTAAAGACTCCTGTTCCCTTTCCAATTATATACCTTAAAAAGTTTTTGCCTTATACTTTAGTGTATATTTCAGGCCTCCAGTCAGCTTTATTGTAGCAATTTCCATTTTACACCTCTAAGGTGTGCTTTTCTACAACCTGCCCATCTCCCATTCCTCACAGACCCTCTTCCAAGTACCCACAGCCTGTTAGTCTCCAGATGCTTGCCACCAGTTTCACCCTCGCTGGGATACCATTTTCACAGGATTTCTGCATCTCTGACATGGTTTCACATTTCCTTCACATTCAGAACCGTAAGCATCTTTTTGAACCGGGCCTCTTCAGACCTCAAAGTGTGCCCTTTAGAATTAGCTACAGGTCTTCTTCCTGCAACTCGTCTGCTTAAAGCAGATTTACTCAGGAAAACACAAATCACTGTTTCTCCTAAAAGACACCACTGGGGTTTTGATCATGCGAGTGCCAGGTTCTCCTGAGCAACACTCCTCATGTGGAAAGCCTGACCACTCGTAGAAGCCCAGACCCCCAGGAACTGCCCTCTGCTCCTTCACCATTTGTACCATTTACCAAAAGGCACTTTATTATTCTACAAACAAGTAGAAGGGTGCTAAACCTTCTGCTGTAACAATTACCCCTCCTGGGATCTGACCATTCTCAGTGTAGAAGTCTGCACTTTCACACAGGGAAATTGCATTTAATTCTCACTTTGGAGGGAATTGTGTGCTGCAACTGTCCTGCTTCCAGGCTCATCTCACCCATAGGTACCTGTGTGTACACCGAGAGATAATCCAGATTATTAAAAAAAACCAATCAATCTGAGGCATATTCAATTGCTTTAGATCAGAGGTGTTTAACACTAACAAGAAAGTGTGAATAACACTGTTGGGTAATTTATTTATCTACCCTACTCTTAGATATCTGCAGTGACTTGACCCAAATGCTGTTCCAAACATGCACCTTCAACCTGTTTTTTCTTCATGTTGTTTCTGTGCACCTTGACCTACCATTTGAAGGGCTGAACAATTCCATTCCCTTATTTGCACGGGAACATAAAAGATATTTTTAGAATGCAGTTAAACAAATCCTTACCTACACCAACCAATTTTCAGTAAACTATGAAAAATTGCCCCTTTTTTTTGTCAAAAGAATTTCTGTTTGGCTGTCTTTGTAGCTGCATGGTCCTTCCAGGACTATGGAGACCCAAACAAAAGTACAAAGCACTGCAGGTGCAGCCCTGCTGGGACAATAAAGCGGCATATCACCACCTCCCTGCACTCATACTGGGAAAACACGTTTCTTCAAGGACAGTATTCTTTCTCTCTCTGTCTCCTCCACCCTCTCCCCAGCAGTTTTAGGAGCAAAAGGCGGGTTTAGTGTTCCCAAAACATTTGGACAAACAAGATTTCAGTTGATTTTTTGAAGGAAAGCAATATATTACCCTGTTATAAGCAGTCCTAAATCTCACTTTGCTGCACACACCCTGTAAGTCTGAAACCCAGAGGTGAGGAGTGTCCCTCCCTGACTCCAGATCTGGGCTCTTTGGCTCTTTCCCAGCTGCTCTGTGGGAACATGAAGCCTCTCCCTCTTTAATCCTCTCCCTCCTCCTTCCAAGCACTGCTAGCCCTCTCTCTCTTCCCCAACAACTCCACCATACGCACTCCAGCCTTCCTCATCCCTCTCTGCACAGCTCCCCTTGTAGCTGCTCCGGATCTTCCAACTCCCAGTTTCCTTCTGAGCATCCAGCTTGAGCTGCTTTTTGCCACCTGCCAAGGACGCAAGGAGCAATGGAGACACCAGCATCACTGACTGCTGTTAATAGTCCCAAAGACAACAGTACAGGGCAGCATGAGGTTGGGACAGCACATGAAAGTCCTAGGACTTATCAGAAAGACCTGCCTCACTCCATGGCATGACACTGAGGAGCACGGTTAAGACATACTTGCTAACTTTTGCCAGAGATGTTGGCAAGAGCCATTTGGCACCCTGGAAGGAAAAAGGTCTTTGTGTCTTGTCTTGACACCCTTTGGGTCCTATCTGCAGTTTCCTCTTCTCCAGTGACAAGCACGATAGCTGTTGTGAAACATGATGCATCACAGCTGCAGGCTGCAAAGGGAAGGCAAGGTAAAGGGAGAGCAGGAACAGAGCAAGATAGGAGGGAAAGGTGTCACTAGCCAGACTCCAAGCCATCCCTACGTAGCTACCACTGGCTTCCCTGCAGTACCATATACATGTACCTTCAGCTTTCCCTGGCTAAATCTGTGGGATAAGGAGGAACCTGACAACAGCCACCCTATGTTTTACATCACTGCCTGAGAGCAGCAGGAGTGTCACTGTGCTCTTTTAACCAGAAACTGCAGTAGGAACTGCTATAACAGTGGCAAGTTGGGAAGAGGCTGTCAAACATCTAATCTAGGAGGAAAGCAGCACTTTGAGAAGGCCAAGGGGAACGTGTCTGGATGAAGATATGCTGAAACTGTCTTTACTGTTGCCTTTCATGAAAATTGGCAGCAATCACGCGTCCTGGCTGCTCTGCTTCACCATATGTCCCATCTACAGTGGCACCACAAATATGCTGGGAAAAATCTTCCTGTGCCAAATGTTTCAAGCACAAATATAGAAGGATAGAAGTCTTTTAGGATGCTGATTTGATTCACACCTAACATATTTTTCATGCAGCAATTTGAATATAAATATGATAGTGTCGCAGACACAGGGCACCCGTTCTGGCAGCATCAAGTGCTGCAATACTGAATGCTTGCAGAAACACACCTGTTTAGATCCAAAATGCTATTGTAGAGCAGGAGAGGCTGCTAAGAAAATAGTTTCCCACCTTAGACAACATGTTTAGAGCCTCTTAAGTGTAGCTGCTCCATGACAAAGCTGGTGCTATTGACAGCCCTGAGTGAAGAAACCAAGACACAGGGACACAACTCCTGGTATAGGCATCACAAGGACAGATTGCTGGCACAACGGAACAGCTCAACTCAAGTGACTGCTCCACTTAATTCAGGTAAAAAACTTGAACCTCAGCTTATCACATATCAGTCTCAAAACTAATTTCAGTTAAACTGATCTCTCTCTCCAGAAAGGGAATTCTGTGTTGGATTGTGCTTGCTTCTGGTTCAAACCACAACATGTATTTCCATCACAGGACTTTATTTTCAATTAATTCCATTTTCTTGACCAAAACCAAACACTAAACACTGTCACTTAAAAATGTCCAGCCAATTCTCATGAAAATGTGCTCTGAGGCCTGCTTATCTCAGTGTTTCTATGAGAGCTGACAGTTGCTGAAATATAGGCATTAGGATTGCTAGTGTTGACAGAGCTTTAAAGCATCATCACACTGAGTAGCCATTAGAGGTTATATTTCATTTGAAGTAATGTAATTCAATTACCATCACTCTTTAGTATGTCACATCTCTGGAGGCTGACAATAATCCATATCATCCATCTGATTTTAACCTGAACTTTGCATTCTGGCCCTGTAGATTGCCAGTTCTCCATTAAGAATGGCTTTATATTTTTAATGTCATTTCTTAGGGATAAAAGGTTATCCAATTATATTATACATCCATCTGCCCGCCTGTCTGCTCTTCCCTAGCTTTTCTACCAGTTTCAATCAGGAGGCAAAGGCCTTTAAGAAAATTAAGTTCCTATCAGTTTTGCAACTAATCAGAGGCAGAGTAAAGAAAAGACATTTGCACGTCCCACTTGGGAGTGGTGAGCCATGTAATCCCTGCAAACTGAGAATCTAGTGTGCAGGGACAGCTAACACTGTCTCTTTCTCATGCAAGAAACGCAAAAGCTTGAGAAATTTGTGTTACTGCAGGGACTGAAAGTCAGGGAGACCCATGTCTTAGACGGTGAGACACAAAACCCTAGGAAAGCAGGCTCCCTTAGAACTGCTGTTCATGGAACAACTATTTTGTTAATACAGTAAGCTTAGTAACTTACAAATAATTTCTTGTGCATATGTCCTCAGCAAAGAATGTTTTGAGTAATTCACTCGAACAGTCAACCATATTGCAAGCACAAAATACAAACTGCACAGGAAAGTGATGTAACATTTGCTTTTCCAAATCTATGCATTTGAGTTCTGTCAATACACACGTTTTCTTTTTCTGAGTATCTGAAGTGCAGAGTAACTGATTTACTATGTTTAAATTATTATTCTTATTGATGTTTATCAACATTACTGATTCATATTACTGTTGCTCTTCTGCCTTCTTGCTGCCTGAGCTATAAAAGTACTTGTGACTTCAACAGTTCTTTATCCCATTCATCAGCTGCACAAGGACTGTGACTTATGACAACTTACTCACTCTTCACAGGCAACTTGTCCACATTTGTCACTGCATTCATTTGCTTTCTCTCTTCCTCTCCATCTTTCCAACCTTTTCCTCCTCCATATTGCCATTTAGTAAAGGCTTTTCGTTGGCCTTTCCCACTCACTCTGCATCTCCCTTTTTCCCCTGTCCAGACATTCTCCATCCCAGCCCTGACCTTCATTCTACTGCCTCTTCTTCTGCCTCCCACATACACTGTCATGATCTGTACCTCCTGGCTTACTCCCCTAGCTGGCTTTTCACTCAGAAGACAGTCCTCTTCTCCTCTCTATCTTCCCTTTCTCACACAAAATGTTACTAGGAAGAGATCAGTGAACCTGGAAACCCCTATAAAATCACCTCTGCTGTCCTTCTTGATCTTGCTTTCTCATGTTCCACCAGGGATCATGTATATGGAAGCTGAGCTTCTCTCTAAATCTGTTTTCACCTGTCCATCTGTTTCCACTCACCCTCACTGCTGCCCCACTCAGTTTCCTCCTCACCCTTTTCCCAGTTACAATTACTCCCCTCCCATACACACTTAGGCTACACCTAAAGCCTCTGCAAAATTTCCACAATCACTTGGCTATTGCCACCTTCTCCTCCATGTTTCTACTGAACCTCAGTGGATACACAGCCTCCCTTCACTCTAGGCACTTGCTTACTTTTCAAATCTGACATCCTCTTCCTCAAATACAACTTCTGAAGTCCTTGTCAACTTTGGAGGTTGATACATTGATAGTAGAAGAGGCAGCCCATTACTATCTGGGGAGTTGCGTGCTTGATTTCAGCAGATTTCACATTCTCCTTGCATGTGATAATCTGATGATGATACTCAGGGTGTGAACCCCAGTGTAATACATCAGACATCTCAACTATTGCCAGGTAAGGGTCACACACACACACCCCCTTCTGCCACAAGACAGGCCATGTTGCTAAGAACAATCAGACATCAGCTGCAAGTAAGCTGGTTCATCAGCCTAACTCCCATGTCTAAAAGTGGGAGTTTTATTCCTCCCTCACACCTGTTACTCTCTTCTGCTGCCATCATCCCTCAGAGAACACTAGCTAAACTTTCAGGACAAGTCCACCAACTTTTGCCCTCATTCCTATACCTTTTTACAACTTTTATCCACTCCTATTTCTCATTTTCTCATCCACATATGCCGCTCTTCATCTCCACCTCTACTTTTTTCAGTTCCTAGAAAGCTCTCCACCTACACACAAAAGGTCTTACTTCAGGTCTTCACTGAAAGGACATGTTTACAAATCTTACAGTGTTTTCTTTAGTCTTCAGTGACCAGCTCTGACCACCAGTCTCCATTGCTTGTATCTAAATTGTTCCTCATCTGCCTTATTACTCATTCCTGATGTTGTCCCATTTTCGTTCTCCCATATTTGTTATACCACCCAGAGGGTTTTGTTTTGAATTAGACTGCAAGATATTTAGAACAGAAACAGTGCTAATAAAACATCTAATGCAATGGGAGCTTGTAGGAGCTGCAAGTATTTTTCCCACTGCCCAAGGCTATCAGGAACTTACCGAGCCGTACAGTTCCCCTTTCTCATTCATTCCAAGGTAGAGTCCACTGTCAACTCCTCGGATGCTGACCAAGCCCACTGCTATACTGATAAATTCCAGTATACCTATAAAAAGCAGGAAAAACAAACAATGTACATATTGTTTCCACTGAAAAACTTTCTGATTCCTGAGCAACAAGCAGCTATTTTCACAGGTGTTTTCCCATTTTCAGAGTTGCTTGGAGGAAGATGAGGAACAAATGGATGTAACTACAATAGTTGACTGGTGAAGTTCTTTGAGTCTCTGCTAGAATAATGCATTGCAGACAGCATGAATATACCAAATTAAAAAATTACTCTCAGTCTTTCTCACCATTTCCAAACACAGATCTAAATGTCGGTCATATTCTGGTTTGCACAAGTCATACATGCAAAGAAAAAACAATATTAAAGAACCTATGAAATTTGTCTTGCAAAATAAATTCTGAAAAAATACATTTGAATCAGAATTGTCAGATAAAAAACATTACACATGGAACCAAAAGATCTACTTCCAGGCATCAGGAATATGAGGAAATATTTACTCACAGTATAACCTTCCCAAGGCTTGAGAACTGAAAATCCTTAGTATAGTCTCACACATTTCTCTCTAGATAGTAACTGTTCCCTCTGGTGTGTTATTTTTAACTCATCTCAAATTGGAAAACTAATATATTCTAAACCTAAGTAATAGTGTAAAATGATTAATTCTTCCCGTGCACATAACAACAAGCTCACATGGACATTTGTGCACTAAAGACAAGAATATTTTGCAGAGAAGCCCTGCTTCTACAAATATCCTAGGTTCCGCATCAATGTGCACGGTACAGCAAGTTATCTGTATCAAAAAGTTCTGGGGTTTTTTTTGGAATCCTTCTCTCTTCAATGAAGATGCTACCAGCCAAGCCTTGCATAATCCTACAAGTCCTGTGGAAAAAAGGGAAACTGCTTCCTATGTGAGAATGCATGTGTAGGACTGCAATGATTCCACAGGAGTCAGCCAGCAATGTTCAGAAGCACACTCCTGTGCTACACTACTTTCTGAGCCACAAAATAAAGCCTAGAGTAGCATTTTCAATATGTTTTGGTGAATTTGCATGTCTAAGCACCTTGTAACTATTTTTAAAGCTTAATGGAAACTATATTTAGATTAAATAATAAAACAGCCATGTAGTATTTGTTGTGCCTCACGTGGCCACTAAAAAAGCACTTTCGTGGTTTTTTTGAACAATTAATTTGGCATCTCCTTCAAAATAGTTGTGCAGTAATCAATAACAGGCATGAATCACATAAATCCAACACAGCACAAGTTGAAGCCAACAGGGAAAATTTATAGCCAAGCTAATGTAAAGATGAAATGTATTCCCTGTAAGGGAGTATTGATCATTACCTTATATATTATTCAGTACTACAAACACCATATTCTTACTGTTTTGATAACCCTGGTTTTAGGCCTGGGCATCTTGAATAATTCTTTACATATGCACAAATAAAAGGAGGAAATATTTTAGCAATTAAGGAATTTTTTTTTAAGTAATAAAAAGTGGTAGCATGCTGTTCATCTGGTATATGTAGTATCTCAGATACAATCGATCCATTGAAACTATTTAAACATTCCCATTATATCTGGACATGCAATACTTCCAGATTTCTTACTAAGGCTTTTTCTGTAAAGCTTTTACCAAACTATCATATTACCTGATACATATAACCAAGCAATTTTTGCTGAGGTTAAATCTGATGTTAAGTGTGTATTATACCATACTATAGCTAAGTTAGGAAGTCTGGCGTCTCTTACCTCAGTATAAATGTAGTCTTTAAATGCTGTACTCATTTCAAATATTTGGGTGCATGCTGCTTAGCATGTCAAAAGAACACAAAAAGCATTGTCACATCTTATTGTAAGTGCAGAAAATTAATTTATGGTACTTGGCAAAGATCATGTCCCTGCCCAGGGCAGGGGGGGTGGAATTAGATGATCTTTAAAGTCCCTTCCAACCCAAACCGTTCCATGATTGTATCAGAATAGAGACTTCTTAATTTGAAATATTCAAATGCCTATTGCCTGCAAGTTGTGAGTGCCATACTGTTAAGTCCTTCAAGAGATTATCTGAGGCCAAGCATGCAGTCTTATGCAAACCTTGCCAGTTTAAGGACTGCATGATGTGGCCCAACACTGCAGTGAATATTTTCACTGCATGGTTTCTGCAATGTACAGATGGCACTTAGGACCCGAACCAGATATTAAAATAGGTATTCCTATTCAAAATGAGGATGGACCAAAAAAAAAAATCAGGACAGCTGCAAACTTTAGAAGCTTGGGCCCTATTTCTAAGCAAAGGGGAAAAGAAAAAAGTAGAGAGGAAATAATTGTCTCAGTACATAGGATGCAGAATATCTTCTTGTCAGACACTGTCAGACACTAGTTTCTTTAATGAAACCACTTCAAGGCAAAGATCTACTCCTCCACAAAGGGGTTAGTAAGAAACTTTTGGGGAAAGTTATTCTTTACATGCCCCCATCAGACCTTCACACACCTTCCTCCACATGACGCAGCTTTGACAATGCTGAATGGCAGCAGGACACCAGTGTGGCCATGAAGGCAGGCCTGCACTCCTGCCAGGCTCACAGGAGAGAGGAGGTGGGTCACTTACGCAATGTGAAATTTTAACTTCCATCTAGTCTTGCCTTGGCTTTAAGCAACAGACATCTCTGCATCTTTTTGTTGTTGATGTTCCACCCTTTGCACATTTTTGTCTTTGGCTATGTATAGGCTCTCTTTGTATTGCTAGATTGAAGGAGTTTAGCTTCCGCTGAGCACCCTAACACACCATCCAAGACAACGAATACAGTAAACGAGCATCAATGCCAGACACTTTGTACGACTTGCAGGGCAAGCGGAGAGAAAGCGGCGAGGGCCCACAGGCGGAGCGGGTCTCTGGGCTGTGCTGCCGTGTGTTCGGCAGGCAGCCATCCACCCGGCGGAGAGCAGAGGGGTCGCGGCTGGGAAGCTGCGGGAAGCCAGCCCTGGGCCGGGGCTTCCCTGGCGCCCCCCGACCGCGGCTGCGGCGCTCGGCCGCTCAGAGCGCGCCGCGGGAACACGTCCCGCCGCTCGCAGCTGCCACCGTTCCGCCCGCTCCTCCGCAGGATGCCAATTAGGAGGCGGGAGTGCAGACAGCCACGTCCTCCCAGGAGGCTCTTCCAGCGCCCTCGCCCCCCCTCCCCCCAACCACTCGCATCCCCTCCCCTCCGCAACGCTCAATAGCAGAAGAGACTGTGGGAGCTGCTGGGGGTTCTGCCTTCGCTCCAAAACCTGCCCCCCCGATTCACACTCCCGGGGCCAGAGCCCTCTGCATGCATCACCTCCCCCCCTCGCCCTGGTCTGCCGGCTCTCCTCGGAGACAAGAACAGGCTGGGGATGCGGGAGGTGTGGAGGGTGTAACCCCGGCTCCCCGCATACAGCAGCAGAAGGGCCCTTCGGCCGGAGCTGAACCCCGTGCCTTGCCCGGCGGTGGACCCTCTTGCCAGCCCGAGGGCCGGAGCGGGCAGGGCGTGCTGGAGTGGTGGGAGGGCGGGCGGCTGCGCGGCTCCCGTGGATGATGAACGCAGCGGTTCCTTGTAGCAGCAGGTCCCGGGGAGCGGAGGTCACCTGCTGACAAGCTTTTTTTCCCCTTCCTTTTCCTGCATGCTCCTATATTTTTAATGCTGTGCATGCAGTACTTGTGCTGACGCACAGAGACACGCCTCTCTCTCCACTGTTACAGAGTTCCTGAATTTACAATGACTCCACTGCTAGCAAATGCCCTAAACTAAAGAAGACTGCCTCAAAAATCTTTTTCTTGCGACCCGGGTGAGATAAGGCTTTGATCACCTGCGATCGCATTACGGGGAGGGGGGGAGGGACGACTGAGCAGGGCTCTCCCGGGGAGCTCTTCTTTGAGAGATGGACATCTTGCTGCAGGAATTGCGAAATGCCAGGGCTCCCAGAACCGGGCGAGTATAGACACACAATATGGCTCGGCTTATTGTATGCAATAGGCACACATCCAACATAGCATCACAAAAGAATTACTCTTATCTGATGTCTCTCCAGAGGTGTGTGTGTGCGCGCGTGTGTGTGTGTGTGCGGGGAGGGGGATTCCCACAGGGCAGAGCCCAGGGAGGAGTTTACTCGCAGCCCCCGGGATTTTCTCTTTGTCCTCCTTATTCCTGGAGAAAAACTTATGCTGACTCGCTCCCCCAGATCTCCCTCCCCCTTCCCCATCCCCCCCCCTCCTCCCCCCCGCCTCCCCATGCAGGTTTCCCGCACACTCTGAGAGACCAAGTCAACCCAGGCTTCCCTCGGTAGCTCCCGAGTTGGGATGCCGACCTTCCCAGGATTATCGCAAGACCTTCCGATCACCAAAACCCAAACAGCATTAGCTATTCGGTGACCTCCCGGCAAACACAACAGCAATGTCACGGCACCCATATAAAAGCACCGTGATCCCCTCCCCGCCCCCAAACAAGCCGGGAGCCCCAACGCATGCCATGGCTTTGCCCTGCCCCGTCTGCTCGACCCCGCACCGAGCAGGGGCATCACCGGCGCGCTCTGTGGGAGAGGAGTTATCAGAGGGGCGCGTCCTGGGGAGGAGAAGGCGAACAAACCGGGAAGGAAAAAAAACAAAATACATCTATTTAAAGCTAAGGCGCTGCAAGGGCTGGAAGAGCTGCTCCTCGGAATTGTCAGCTTCCTACAACTGCGGCTGGAAAGCCATTTGTAAAAATAGACGCAGCGAATAACGTGGTCGCTGCCGCCTTGTTAAGGAAGCAGCGGGCGGCCCTCTCCCGGAGCTATCGGCCCCCCCAGCCCCTGCTGCCGGTGCGCACAGCGCCGTGGCCGCCCTACACCTGCCGCCGGCCCCGCACCACGCCCGCTCTGTGTGCCCGCAACCTCAGCGGCGAACCTACGGCTGTGCTACAGCGTCTGCCTGTGTGTGTCAAGCAAAACGCCTGGATGTGAAAGCTCCCCCACTCCCCTCCTTGCGCGGCTGCCTCAAACACTTTCCGCACTTTCTCTTGCCAGCACGCGTGGATGTTGAGCCCCCGGGACAGCCTCGACCCCTCCAAACTCCTCAGGAGACGCCGGGCGGACGGCGTGGGAAGGAGACAGAGCCTGGGAGCAGTGTGAGGGTGTCCGGGAGCAGCGGCCGGCGGGGGATAAAGTATAAACCTGCGCCTATGAGAGCCTCAGCCTTCTGCCTTCCCCCCCAACCCCCTTCCCTTCTGCGCCCTTTGGAGATCGTCTCCTACCATACCGGCGTTATCTAAACAGCTTCACAAAGCAATAAAATACAGCTTAGATATCGTTCAACATCTGGCATTAAACTATGAAGACAAAGAAAAAAAATCACCACAGGACTTTGTTTTTTATGACCGAATCTAAGTGCTGTCAGGTTCGTTCTCTCACAAGTTAACTTCTTCCAACAGCTGGGAGCGTGGCGAGCTAACCTGGCATGTTTTCCTCACCCCTCCTTAAAAAAATCCCTCAACAATAACCCAAAAAAAATCAGCTTATTCAGGCTGGTTTAGTTACTTTCGTGCATTCGGTCTGCAGGGCCTTAAAAAGGCTGCCTGGCAGCAGAAGCTCCAGGCCCGCTTCCCTCGGGTGTGGAGTTCCCGGGTAAGCGGGCACAGGCTCTGGAGAGCGGCCGGAGTCAGGAGCCTTCCAGCCCTGGCTGCTGAGTCACAAATAGCGTCCTCTGGAAATGAGATCCAGGGAACATTCTTGCAAACTCGCTGCGACCTGGACACGCCACCCAGCTCGGGAAAGGCCGCGTTTAGCGCAGGCTACCCGGCGGGTTTCGGGTGAGTACCGACCCCACCTGCGCTCCCTCCTTCCCGGGGGGCCGGGCACCGGCCGTAGGGTGCAGGTCGGCGGACGCTGCCGGCGAAGCCGCGCCGAGAAGCGAACTAAGCTAGGTTTGCATTTCGAGCAGTTACTAGGGCAAGTAATCGGCAGAGAAAACGAAAGAAAAGCCCTCGTTAATTTGCGTACAGGACGACAACCACTCCCTTCAGGAAACTCGGTGAATTTTAAATCGCAGTGGTTAATGATTAAAACCCCTTTAAACTCGCGAAATCAAATCATCCAGCAGAAACGTCCCGAGCAAAAATGCCACCGCCGTCACCAGCGCCTCCCGGTACGAGCCTGCTCTGAAGCAGAACTTGGGGCTACACAGCATCGCTACCCCAGCCTGGAGACTCCGGCGGGGGCTCCCCCCCCCCGCAGCTGTTGTCCACCCGCAAGCCCGGACACATCCGTGTTCCCCTCCGCGGCTCAGCCAGCAGCACCCCCCACACGTCCCCGCAACCCCCGCCGTCCCCCCGCCCGCAGTTCTGCCCCCGTATTTCATCACATGGCCACTAAAGGGTTAAGGATAATACCTACCAAATCTGCTGTGGTCTTGCCTGGTTCCCTGGATAGTACCATTGGGGAAGATTTCTAAATGAAATCCAGTCCTGCAGTATAGCTGCCTCCGCCTGAGGATCCCCTTTAAATGGTCCAAGTCCGTGACCGCAGGGCCCCTGGGCAGCCCACCTGCCTCAGACTGACCCAGGTGGTCACTTAACAAAACCGGGCTATCCACCGGCAAAACGGGCACATTCCCAAAGGGTACTGCATCCTGCACACCGAAATAGTTCCCAACTTCACCTAAGGGAGCCATCAGAAGATTCTGCTTTTAGAGAATAAGAATAAACAATAATGATGGTGCCAAACCCAGGAGATATAAGATTAGGTATATTCCACTCCTCTCCCCTCCCTAGCGCAGTTACAGAGAAAATGTTCTTTCTTCAATCCATTAAACGCATAAATAAAAGTAATATTCTGTTTTGACTGGTACAGGTTCAAGGTCAAACCAGTTAGTCTAAGAAACCACCACTTTATACTCACACACTGACATATTTATAAACATATAGATGTGTATATCTATATAAATGCATATATCCCCAGCTCTTAGCAAGCAATACGGTCTTCAGCCCATCCAACTGTAATAAAGAAAAAAATCCGTAGTTTCTCCATTTGGTTTAAGATAAGAATGACCATAGCAACTTAAATACCTAGGCGTTATAGGGATTTTTTTTTTTTTTTTAAGATGCACAGGCAACGTAAGGATTTATGGATTCTGANAAAAAATCCGTAGTTTCTCCATTTGGTTTAAGATAAGAATGACCATAGCAACTTAAATACCTAGGCGTTATAGGGATTTTTTTTTTTTTTTTAAGATGCACAGGCTACGTCAGGATTTATGGATTCTGACTCCAGAAAGGCATGCGCTGTTTTTACTCTATAACAGACTGCATACATCAGCATGAATCCTGCAAAGGGGGAGGGGGGAAATCTCACGTTGTTGGCTGAGATAAATCCAAAAAAAAAAATAAAAAAGGAAAAAAGAAAAAGGAAAAAAAAAAAAAAAACTTTTGACGTCCAAATCTATTATCCAGAATTCTCAGGAGGCTCAGCAGATGTCCACTGGTTTAGGATTATTGACGATCCACAAGCAAAGCAGCAACATACAAGTGCTTGTGTCTTTCTTGGCTGGCTCGGAACAGGTGTTGCTTCTGCAGGGCTCCCTGTGAAATGTTGTACTCCAGCACTGAGCTGCAGCTCTTGACTGTGGATCTCCATCCAGCACGCAGACTGGCGCAGGAAGAGGCATTGGGCTGGGTTTAAGGTAGTCCTGATTGCTGCTGGAAGGATTCTCCGAGGTCCTAGCGCTCAGCCCTACCTGCTGCAATACAGAGCCGCTTCCAGCGCCAGGCACGGCGTGGAGCGGCTCTTGCTGCTCTGCGGCAGCGCGGCTCACGCAAGCAAATAAATAAATAAGTGGGCGAAACTTTGGGGGAGGAAAAAGCGGCGCGATGCTAAATATACCGAGCCCGCCCGCTGCGGGAAGCGGGCTCCTCGGGAGATGCCCGCATAGCCCGAGTCGCCCTTGACATTGGCGGGGAGAACGGGGCGGGCAGCGCCCAACCAGCGGAGCCCGGCCCCGCCGCTCCGATCTGCCCCGCCGCAGGGGAGGCGGAGGCGCGGCCGCCCCGCAGCGCGGCCCCGGCCCGCGGCTCAGGTAACCGGCTACCGCTGTCCCAGGCGGGGTTGAAACTCGGCTCCGGGCAGGCAAACCGGGGGGGGGGCTCGAGAAGTATGGGAGCTGGGGCAGAGGGGGGTTATCGGCCACGCCGCGGCTTCCCCCCTCTCCACGCCGGGCCGCCGCAGCCCTGCCGCTCTGCCCCTGCGCGGCCCGGGGTGCAGTGCCGGGGGTGCCGCCGCGGGAGCGAGTCGCGCTGGGGCCCCGCCGCCTCCGCCGCCGCCCGGGGCGCTCCGGGGGCGAACCGCAGCCCCCGGATCGGCCCGGGGCTATAAGAGCGCAGTGGAGGGGAGAGGCGGGGGGGAGGTGGCGCAGGGGGGTGGGGGTGGTGGGGTGTCGGTGCCAAGTGCGTGTTGTCCCTCCACCCCCCCCTAAAAAAAGAAGTTACCGCCACGAGAGACCCGGCGGGGGGAGGAGGGCAGAGAGGATTTTTCTTAAGATGCTAAGGATTCGTGTTATGGGGGTTTTGCTGCTTTGCTATAGCTGCATTAATTAGCAAAGGGACAGAAGGGTTCCCTGCCTTTGCAGAAGGTTGCTCAAGGACCCGGCACGATGCAGAGGCTTGTGTGAAGGAGAGGACGGCTCTGGCAGCCCCTGGAGTTAAGTGCAAAACCCAAAGATAGGCTTTTTTTTTTTTTTTTCTTTTTTTTTTTGGG